>CM076575.1:1622873215-1623080250 GCA_034641835.2 Pinus albicaulis
ATGTCTTAAAATTGCCTTCATGTAATATAGCTTTTGGAGAAAGATATAGTTCCTTGTGATGGAGAAAGATATTTTACCTCCTAAAAAAAATTAGTTCAGTATTAAAAAAAACACTTTTTAGTTTTCTATAAAACTATATTGTTTTGGTAAAATATTAAAAAAATAATATAAAGATTACCTTATGTGTATGGGGATGTAGGGGATGTTTTAAAAAATGAATTGACATTTTCGTTTGTGCCAATTACTAACATACAATATCTCACTAGAATTATTCAATAATCGTGAGAGCTCCATCCGTTGAAAAATTAGAAATTTCTGTTTTGGTCAACCCAACCCAATTTTAAATAGAGAATCGGCTACTTTGAGGACGATCAGAGCTTCAAATGGAATTTGTTACAACAACTCTTGGTTATATTTCGTTTTCAGCCATTCATGGAGAGCTCCATCTGTTGAAAAATTAGAAATTTCTGTTTTGGTCAACCCAACCCAATTTTAAATAGAGAATTGGCTACTTTGAGGACGATCAGAGCTTCAAATGGAATTTGTTAAAAAACTCTCGGTTATATTTCGTTTTCAGCCATTCATGGTCTGTTACTTTATGTAGTGGCAATAGAATTCCAGTCTTGTTATATGACTTTGCCTCTGTTCCCAACAACTATGGATCATAATTTCCTTTCGAAATTGACAATAGAAACTCGAACTCGAGAGGCAGAGAGAGTATATTTTCTGCGTTAGAGAACCTTGTTTTTTACTTAACAAACAATGGCTCCAGAATATATAGTAAGTAACTGTATTTACGATTACCGAATCAATGCGGATTTTCCCGGCTTTGAAGCGGTTTGAAAGCTAAAATAAACTCTGTGACACTACACTGAGGTTGCCCGATGGCCAATATTATAATTGGTGACGCGGCGGACGTAATTACTGTGATAGAGTGACTAGTGGTGATCTGTATGCGACTCTTCGATGATTCTGATTCTCTCGGGCTGAACCCACCTGCCCTCTGAGTTCTTGATCAACCCTTTGTTGGAGTCTTGTTTCCAGAAGGGAGGAACTAGGTAGTCTTCCTTCAGGAAATCGCACGCCTTATTCACCAGAGCCGGATCGCGGCGCGAAGACAGATAGAAGCGCTGCCCTCGTCCATGGTATCCATCCAGCAGGTGCAGATAAGCCTCCAGGTTATGAGAGCAGGAGGGATCGTTCGAGGGCTTCAGAAACGGAGAATGCATGTGATCAAGAGCCAGCTCTACCCCAGCGTGACAGTAACTCCACGGAAGCTTATCGATCCACTGCTTCATCATCTGCAACTTTTCGTTGAACAGAATCCCGGGGACCTTGGGCACGCTGTCGTGCACATTCACCACTCTCAGAAACTTGAGTCCCAGTTCCTCACATCGATCCTTGAATGCTGCGTTGCCCACCCTCGGCCCCGCAAACGAGAACACCGTTACCGGAATCGACTCCACCTGATCGTCGTTCCGCGAGCTGCGGTTCAACCCCAACTCTGCGATATCGTATGCGCTAAGCATTGCCAGCGCGCTCCCCAGGCTGTGGCCCGTGATCGTTATGCTCAACTTCTCGCCTCTGTATTTCTGCAACAGACGCCTCAACTCTGACAGGACTTGATCCCGTGCGCTGCTGTTACAAAACCGGCAGTCGTGTTCCCTGGCCGTGTACAGATTCAGGAATCCTGCCTCCACCTTCACGTCAGGATGGGGATGCAAGTTGTTCAATTCGGCAGGCTTGAGATAATCCATGAGGTCCGCGATCCACTCCAGATTCGTCACCGTTCCTCTCCAAGCGATTACGATATCTCGCCGCCCGAGCCTCTTGATCTCTTCCTTGTCCGTGGCGACGGCTATGAAGCCCATCCAGTTGGCATGAGTGCTCCACAGCTTCTGCACGCGGGGCTTCTGGAACAGACCCGGCAGATTGATGTTGGAAGTGGCGTAGAGATATTTCGTCACTTCATAGCCGTAATCCGACATCCCAACTCCATGGAAGAGCTGCCTGAAATGATACTTGCAGCTACCACAGTACTTGGAGAAGGGGTCGAAGTCGAAAGCATCATAACAGGCCTGGGCAAACTCCCCATACCTGATGATCTCCTTTCGCAATATGTCGTCCATGGGATCAAGAAGTCCTTCCCAGTTGTTGGCGCCCTGGATCTCCCCCCATATGTCTGCCAGATCCCTCTTAGAGATCTTTGTCTCCTTTTTCTCTTCGATGTCTAGTGCGTCCAAAGTGGTAGTCAGGGACTCAATTACTGCCCCACTTCTGATGGGCAGCGCCCTTCTTTTGATGGCTGTCAGGTCGCGACGACAAGTAGTCGGCTTGCTGAAACGATTAATGGAGTGTTGATCATGCGAAATTATCGTCTGCAGGGTATCCGTGGAGTGCGATGGATAAAGGGCATGGCAGCGTAACATACCAAGATTCGAAACCGCGGAAACGGAAGGCAAAGCCGGAAGGAAAGAGGTCGTAAGCAATGCCGGGGAATTCATGGCTGCAAGCAAAGAACTGATGTTTGAACAGCAGGAGCAGCAGAAAAGAAAAACAAGAAATGGAATGGGCCGCTTAACTGGGAGAGACGGGCTTGAGTAACCTTATTTATGCTACACATAGCCGCGTTCGGACGTAATTTCTAAACAAGAGAATTGCGTGTATGTCAAAACGTAACTAGTCCGGGTCATCATTTTATTAAGCACGGACCATATTGTTTTGACTTTTCGGAGAATATCATCTACTTTTGATTTCTCTTATTATTTCATCTACTTTTGACCATCCTCCTCTACCTTACGCGGCATCAAGCAGCGACAATCTCTGTCAGCCCAAAATTTCGCCTCAAAATACAATCGTTTGTAAAGTAATTTCTGGTCTTGGCGTCACAAATTTACGTAGGTTAATAAAAGGGTATTTACCTGCGTTTGTAAAGTAATTTCTGGCCTTGGCGTCACACGTTTACTTAGGTTAATAAAAGGGTATTTACTTGAGGAGTATATTATTTGGTTTATTTGGTTTGTGTGGATTTCAATTAGGAGTTGAGAGTGTAGTTACCTGGGAAAATTACATTCAACAAGATCCTCATATATTTTAAATTATATCATTGAACTCTGAAATTGAAATTAATGATTAATGTTACTATAAAGGTTAAATAATCGGCTCACCAAATTTCAATTGACACGTGGCGCACTAGTATATTTCACATCTCTTTAAAAGGATCCCGTCGGTTCTCGGTATCTGATTTTGTCCAACCTAGCAGTCCTTACTATATGGACATCGTAGGCCATGAAATATCATGTTATGATTTTTTATTTTGGTAAAACATATAGAAAAATATACCATATCAAGAATTGTAAAGAGGAAGGGTGGACTATCCTACTAAGCGTAATATTATTAGACTTTATTTTTTCTTTCGAAATAATTAAAATTTTAGAAAATTAATTAAAGATATTTAATAAAAAAAATTAAATAATATAATCTTTAAATTGTGTCCTAAAAAAAATTCAAACACTGATTCACCTCCATATTGGCTGAAATTTGCAGGGACATCCAGGAGATTGTTAGCCTTGGACGAATAGATAAGTTGCTTTAGAACATGAACCAAGTTGACATGCCAGAGTGTTAGCCTTGGACGAATAGATAGATTGATTTAGAACATGAACCAAGTTGACATGCTGGCTTATAACTCTTTGAGATGGCCAATAGACCTGGTTTCCTACTGGTAATTTGAGGCCATCAAATATACAATCTAATGTAACCTCTAGTTTTGTTTTGTTAAGATGAATGAATAGCTATCCACCATCAAGTTTACAAAAATACAAATGTTATTAATATTTTTTTATAGGTATGGTTATTTTGGAATCAAGTTTTCGAAATTTTAATTTAATTATTAATAATTATTAGATGAATGGTAAGGATTTAACTTTCACAAAATATTTCATAATTTTTTTAGTAGTTAAAAAATCAAAGTTTGAGATTTATCTCTAAAATTTTTATGCTCTTATTACCTTTTTAATTAAATTAATTAATTAAAAAAATATCATATGAACAAGTGTGATATGAAATGAGTTATAGTTTTTATGGCAGTTGGTATATTTAATTGCCCATGACTTAGTAAAAAAATTGATATATATATATATATATATATATATATATATATATATATATATATATATATCTTATTCTATATATTTTTAAATGTATATATGTTTAACTCATATATTATTTTTTATAATTAGTAATAATAATAATAATTTGAAATAATGTTGAAATTTAATTAATTTTTATGATTTTTAAAATATTAATTCAAAAAATATTATAAATTAATACATATTAATATTTAGTATTTTTTAATTTATATAAATACATTACTACTACTTAAAGTAATTCTTCCCAGATTAGTAAATATAAATTTATTTATTTATTGAATTTTCTCAAATTTTAAGTAGAGATTCTCACATATTCTTCGTCGATTGATATGTTTTACCCAATTAACATAAGGAAGGTTATTTATTTCTTTCGAATTTCTGAGTTTTATGTCGTTTCAAAGATTCTCAAGAATATAGGTAGGTTTGGCCAAATTACAATTTAAAACTATGAGTTTGTAAAAATCTTCCAACAAGAATATAATTTCATTTAAAATATTATTTATCATACAATTAAATAACATTATATTTGAGCAAGCAATATAACAGAGAGTATGGAGAAATAAGCTGAATATATTCATATTTCACAACAAAAATCCGATGATGAATGGACGGATATATTCGTATTCCATTGTATTGGTGACGTCACGTGACATATACGTGGTGGCACCTTGACTTTTAGTACGACACGTATTTTGGACAATCCAAATTGAATGCTGTCTCTATTTACATAAATTAAAGTTAACTAAATTTTAAAACTCGCGATACACAAACAAGTCCCATGTGAAAGAGGAAATAAACGTGTAGCACGTGTAGTAAAGGAAATGTCGTAACCTAAGAAAGAATAACATAAATGAAAACAGTTATATAATTTTAATTTTTATTATTGTTTTTCTAAAAAAAAATCTAGGAATTATTTATTTTCCAATTTAACTAAGGGTAACAATCAAATATGCTAATGAGAAGAATGGTAACAACTTTTAAATGTAAGAACTCTATTTCTTGGTGATAGTACATTTTGGTTTTAAAAGAAACTTCTTTTAGTGATTTTTTAAATAACAAATTCCTCTCTAACATACCCTTCAAAAAGACCCATTTTATTCAATTGATTGAAATAAGCAAATGTCTTTTCTCTACTGTTTTATGAGTTATTGAAATTAAAGGAACAAGTAAAGAGATTGCTAGATAAAAAATAGCAAAGCTACTGAATGTCAATCTCTTCATATCTTCTCATGTGGGCCTTCTTCAACTTATGAGGCAATAGGAACTTTCTCAGCTCCAACTACTCCTGAATTATTAGGAAATATTAAAGGAAGCATCCTCAATTTATTGTTCTGTTTCTGTTTGGTTTCTCCAACTCTACAAAAACAAGCTATGATCTATGCGAAAGTTCATGTTCAAGCCCAACTATAGTGCTAGAGACTTTTTCATTCTCCTCTATTTGCCTTTGGAAGCTCTTAAGACTCTCTGAATTGTTTGATGACTCCACACTTTGGTCATTCTCCCTATGAACCATCTTGAGTTTCAATTCATGATTAGTATTCTTGTTATGATTAGCATCATCATCATCAATATTACTGCAATAACATTGAAACTCTAAATAAAAATAATTTTTTTTTTTTTTTTATGTTTAAAATTAGCCACATATTTATGTAATTAAAGTAATAATATTCAAAATTCAATGTAAAATAACATAATGTCTAGCATATACTATGTTAGATCTCAATTTCAAAATATTTGTCATCCTCCTTAATGATATTTTTTTTTTTGTAAATTGGGTGGGACCTTGCCATTTCTATTTATATTTAAAAGACAGGCTACAAAATATAAAATCAGTCTTTGACCTCAACCTGCCCGAGGGAAACTAGGTCTGTTGGCCATCTAAAAGCATGATGAGCATCCCAGTACTGAAATTGTCTCATACGTCTAGAGTTCTCCTGAGCTAACTGTTCTACTACTTCATTTTGTACATGCATAACAGAAAATAAAGTTCATTTTTAACAGAAAACCATCAAAATCTAAAAGCTAAAGCATCTATCCTTCGGATGAAGAGACTGGGGCAGGGTCTTTGACATTGGACCCAAGCATTTCTGCTTGTTGGAGCTGCTGAAGGATCTTTTGGAGTGTTTTCTCCATGCGACCCACTTTATCATCTAGTCTGCTTACTCGATCTGCTGCCTGGTATTGTGTTATCTTAATATGTTGTTGCTGGTCCTGAATCTCCAAAAGCTGAGCCTGAGTGCGGGGGTCTGGTTTAATTGGTTCTATCTTATCATGAACTGGGTGGTTACTCTGAATAGCTTTTGCAATCAAACATTTTACTATCCAACAAGTGTGGACAGTCTGATTAAACAATGTGAGGCGTCCACGAGTATGGCCTGGATCTGTAATAAAATCGAAGATCTCAGCCTCTGCCTCATTATCTCCAGGTTCCATCTGAATTTCCTTTTCCCACCCACGAATATCATGGTGAACTTCAGAGGAATTGCCTATGACATAATTTGCGGCAAGTGTTTCCAGGTGTTCCAAATTAGTTTTGCGACCTCTTTTTAATGATATTTATCAACACTATGAGTAAAAGTAATACATTTTAATAGGTATAATTAATTTTAAAAAAATAGTTATTATTTATATTTATATAAAAAATTATTAATTAATAATATGTAAATTATTAGAAAAAAAGAAAAAAACACTTTAGTATTTCAAAGGATTATATTCATATTAAGAGTTATGTTACATTTTTTAAAAATCCAATTTCAATGACTTTAATTGATCCAAATTAATGTATTGGAAAGAAAAAGGATAGTTTAAAGTTTCAAAGTATTACATTTACATAATAATTATATTATACTTAAAAATGGGAAATTTTTCCTCATATGGTTAAAGTTTTTAATATTTTTTAAAATCTAATTTTAATTCTTTTAATTTGTCCGAATTAATGTATTGGAAAAGGAAAAAGAGAGTTTAATGTTTGGAAGGATTATAGAAACGATAAAAGTTAAAGTTTGAGAAGATAAAAGTTAAAATACTAAGGTTAAAGTTAAAGTTTCACAACATTATAAGGTTGCAGTTTTTTCCTAAGTTAAAAGACTAAGGTTAAAGTTAAAGTTTCATAGGATTATAAGGTTGTAGTTTTTTCCTTTCTCTCCCAGACAAAAGAAACTTTCCTCAGGAAAGGTTTCATCTTCCTCTCTTCTGAGAGCCTATGGACCTCCTTATGAATACTCTCAAAAGAGTACAAAAGTTAAAAGACTAAGGTTAAATTGGACCTTTCATAAGGAGAGCCTATGGACCTTTTTTCTCAATACTCTAGATAGAGTACAAAATTTTAAAAAATAAGGTTAAAGTGGACCTCCTTCTCAATACATTGGAAAGAGTGAAATTCAGAAGTGTTGGAGCAACTATAATTGATGGGAGAAATTTGAAAGTTTAAGTTTTAATAAAAAGTGAAAAATGGAAATTAACAACAAAGAGATAAATATACACTCTATTGTTGAGGTGTAATAATGGGACAAAAAATTGTCCTACCATGTTGTAAGAGAATCGGAACTGTGGATGTGCCCTCATCCTATGTTAAAGAGAAATGGACAAAAAGTTATCCTACCATGTTGTAGGAGAATCGGAACTGGATGTGCCCTCATCCTATGTTAAAGAGATGTATGTGAAATGCTATTATATTTAACTATTTATTTTAGGGTAGAAATAATAATAATTAATATATTTGTATATATATTTTTAGTATTGAGATTAAAATTATTTATTATGATCTTTATAGTAAAATGGGTATTGTTCAATTCTCAAAACACTAAACAATTAAAATAATTTCTCACGTGTCCACATTACCAATTATGTTAACATTTTCATTCAAAACTATCATGATATATTTCATATTTAACATAAAATATTGTAAAATTTCTTTTATTTTCCATATAAACTTGACATGTAACATTTTCTTCAATCTGAGTCATCATCGATGGATCGCGCTAGGTTTTTCGCTGCTCGCCAGGAGGCCGTCGCTGCCGTCTCAACCCAGGCCCTGTTCGGCTCTCCTACCACCGCCGACACCACAGCAGGGCGAGAAGTTCCAGCTGGTTTCATTGCCGCCGCCGCTAATGGACTCTCTTGCCCATCTTCGATCTGGTCGCAGACCTGGCCCTACCATTCGGCCACCTCCTACGCTCAGACTACGGATCTTGAGGTTACTCCTGCTTGCAAAGATCTTGCAGCAAGGAGTCATTCTTTTGAAGGCAAATGGGATCGAAGACTGCCCCCGAAGGGCTTTAATCTTCTCCCAAAGGTTTTCAACGCCAACAGCCTTCTGGGTCAGGGAACACAAGGAGCATGCACAGCTCAGAAGCAGGTTCAAAACGAAGAGCAGCGGTTTTCAGACCCTTCACCCTCCGCTTATCAGATCCAGATCTCCATTTTATCCGGGGGAACAAAGCTGCTCTGGGTATGAGCCTCGGATCTGGTGCAGGACCTTCTGCAAGATCTCGAACTTAGATTGGGGATCCCCTCAGATCTCCTGTGATTGCTCTACAGAGGTAAACAACTCGAAAAACCCCTGCCTCTGTCTCATTACAATATAAAAAAAGATGCTTCAGTTGTGCTCTCCCTACGCTTGAGAGGAGGAGCTCCTGGGAAAACCTCTGCGGCTCCTACCTTCTCCTATAAGGATGCGATTCATTCGCAGCCCTCTAAGCGAGCCGCTCAACCAGCTGAGGCTCCGAAGCCTTTCCTGGTGGAAAAAACAGAGGAAACCCCCTCTATTGAAATCTCTCATCCATCATTGGATGATCAATTTCAGACGTTTGCAGAAAAAGCCTTCATTTGCAGGTTCAATGGACTATGGCCTCGATCAGAAGACCTCTACAAGTGGATCCATTCCAACTGGACCAACAACTGCAAGGTCCTCTTTTGCTCGAAAGGTTTTTTCATTGTGGTCTTTGCCTTCAATGAAGATTATCAGAAAGCTCTTACGGAAGGCCCTTGGTTCTGGGGATCGGTGGGGCTCTTCCTTACCCTTTGGTTTCCAGATTTCGACCCTTCCACAGCTGTCATCACCAAGCTTCCCATATGGGTTAGACTACCAAACCTCCCTGCACATCTCTGGCACTTCGCAGTCTTCCAGGGGATTGGGAATACCTTAGGCCGCTTCTTGGTCACGGATACCTCAAGAGGGGAGAAAGGAATTTACACCTTTGGTAGAATTTGTGCAGAGATAGACATCAGCAAAGGGCTGCCTGATCAGATCAATCTCAAAATCGGGGACTTTCATTGGACTCAATCCTTGGACTATGAGAACACTGCCTTCCGGTGTCGCCACTGCCATCAGACAGGGCACCTCCAAAACTCCTGTGCCACGTTTCTCGACAAAGAGAAGAATAAAAGAGGTAAATCCAAATCGAAGAGTTGGAAACCATGTGACCCTCCCCCCATGGATGATATAGACTCCTTCAGCTCGGATGAGGAAGAAAAAGAAGCAGATGAAAACAATGCTAGGCACGTGAAGGACTCCCCCTTGGACTGCCCTGAGGTTCCTTTGGCATCTCCGATCACGCAGAAACGTACGCATGAGCCCTCCTCCTCTGATTCAGATAAGGAGACCTCTCATTCAGCGCAGAACAATCTACAACTAGTTCCTGTCCAGCCAAGTCACAATGGCTGGATTAAAGTCAGCAAGAAGAAAGTGAAAAAATGTCGTTTGGAAGCTTCTACCCACTCTGGGTAGACCCTTTTGTATAGCTCTCTGTTTTTCAGTTCACCTTGTAGCCTCCTGGTTTTTTCCATGGTTGTTTTGGGACCGAGGTTGATAATTCATCATTTCCGGCTCCCTTGCTTCTTTACTTTGCTCATCTGCAAAGCTCTGAATGTACCATATGTTTTCTTCCTTAATAGAATTAGTCTTACTCAGCAAAAAAAAAAAAAAAAAAACATTTTCTTCAATCTCTTACTAAATAATTTTTGCATTACATAAAAAGCTAATATAATCATATAAATTGTCAATTGGGCTATGTTGGGTGGTTCAAAGGAATAAATAGAATCCTCCCCATTCAGATTCAATTCTAATGAATGACATGATAGATGTTAAAAAAAAAAATTATTGTATAATTTAGGTTACACATAAAATTATTAAATAAAATTAAAAAATATATATTGATAATAAAAATATATTTCAATATGAAATAGAAAAAACTAAAAAAAGAAAAACATAGATAAGAATTAATTTACAAATACCTACCACCCAAAATGGTATCACCCAAGATAGAGATCGATTCTCAATATGGTTATTGTGAACAAAGTAATGGTACTCCATGGATCTCTCTTGTCTAAAAATGGATTGATAGAGATCCATTCTCAATATGGTTATTTTGAACAAAGCAATGGTACTCCATGGATCTCCCCAAATTGTCTTAAAATAGATTGAATAATAAAAATGTGTTATCACTCTCTTAAAAAACAAAATGAAATTTAGAAATTGGGTTGTCTTAATTACCATTACATGCAAGAACTTGCCTTTCTGTCACCATCAAGAAACCTTTAAGTGATCCATAAATCCTTCAAGGTGAAGGAACTCTAACAATTAGTTTTATTTTTTTCTTAACTATTAACTATTAATCCATAAATGAGATGGAGTTTGCATTGAATTGTAACCAATTGATGGATGGTTTTTGTTTGAAATGCAATGGACAACAACAAGATCTCCCAGAAATGGAAATGCACATGTCTAATTCACATTTGTAATTAATTTTTTAATTAAATCAAGTTTTCAATTTCAAATTGCTTAATTCTAATTAGTTTTTTTCCATGTGTTTTTCAAAGGTGGAATAATTAACTAATATTAAATGAAATATAAAAGATGCTATAAATTAGATGGAATATGCATTGAATTCTAACCAATGATGGATGGTTGTTGTTTGAGATACAAACTCCCAGAAAAGAAAATGCACGTGTCTAATTCACATTTGCAATTGTTTTTTTAAATAAGTCAAGTTTTGAATTTCTAATTCATTAATTTTAATTATATATTTTTAAGTAAAGTACTTAAAAAATCAATGAATATTTGAGGCAAATTATTATTTCAATAGCTTCAAATTTTTTTATTTTAATATCAATTTTTTAATAACAAACATATTTCTTGAAATTGTAGATAAAAAAATATTTTAATAAACAAATTCCTTATAATAATTTTACCTACTAGTAATCCAATAGTAAGAAAGGTATGTTAAATTAAGATATTTTAAGAACCAAAATATTTTTATATTAAAATTTTCTAATCCCTCTAGGTGCCTATGGAAGGTATATTAAATTAAGTTCTTTTAAGAACCAAGATATTTGTATATTAAAATTTTCTAATCCCTTTAGGTGCCTACAAATCCAAAATTAAGATGGACTTACATCAGTTTAGAAGTCAAGATTCAAACCTGAATTCTACTTAGAAATGGATGAGACAAAAAGCTAAAAATCAAAGACAACACTTGGTTGTATCAATCTCCCTCTATTCCTATGCCAATATGTTCTCAGATACCTCAAATCTAGCCTTAAAAAACACAGATCTATATGTAAATACTCACAAAAGAGAAATGATTTTTTTTTTCAAACTTGTGTGACTGGTCTCTTAAAACTAGTCGTTAAAGGGTCGAAACAAAAGAAGAAAGCTGAAATCCAATTGTTAAGGGATTGAAACAAAAGAAGGAAGCTAATTAGGCAAAAGAGTCACCTGAGGCCAATCAAAACCAAAAATTTTCACACCAATGAATCAAACTCATAGACTAATAAATATTAAAAACAGGTCACCAACATAATATTACAATTATTTCCAGAATTTCTACAACATAATCTTAATACAATAGTTCCAAACTGAAAGAAGTAATGTTTTGAACTATTCATCCTCAACACTTTTCTTTTAAATCACATAAACGACATGGAAGTGACCTCCAATTCTCACTCACCAATTCACTCAATTGCGTCAATATGAAATAAACTCATAATGTGTGTAAAAGGAAAGAAGGCTCAAGCCGGTAAACGCTAATGAACCCTCACTGCCTCTCTAAATCTTATACATTAATCTTTGGGAGTATGCATGGAGTACGGAGTAGATAAGAATGGCGGAAGGCCCAATATAAGAATGCTTGAGTAGGGCACATGAGATGAGGATATGGAGAGGTCCACCTATTGACCAAGATAAATAGTTATACAACACATAACCGAAAGGAAAGTATTTCTTCGAAAAAGAAGTTGGGCAGATGCGAGAATTGACCCTGCCGTAAAGATTGCTGGTTTATTTAAAAAGTCGATCTCCCAAAAAGATATTTTGTGTTCAACACTGAAAATAAATGCAAGAGAAATGTTTTTATGGAGAAACCATCAAGAAACCATTAGGCTATCAAGAAACAATTCAGTAACACACAATTCTAACTATTAGTTTTTTCTTAACTATTAATTATTAGTCTAACAGCCTAAAAATCTTCAATCGTCTTTCATTCCATCCAATGGTGCAGATTAGTACACAGTCGCATCTAAGGGAGTTGTTGTCAAATAGGAGCACCTTACATAGTAATTAATAACAATGTTGATAATGGTCAACACTAACTAAACCTGCAAACCATCGTGTATTCTAGAAATTGTGGCATCTAGAGAAATTATTTTCAAAGAGGAACGCCTTACGTAGTAATTAAAAATAGTGTTAATAATGGTCAACACTAACTAAACCGGCCAACCATCGTTTATTCTAGAAATTGAACTCTCTCATGACTAATATTGTTTGTTGTATTTAATTATGAATAAATATCTAATAGGTGGGAGACTCTCTCATGACTCATATTGTTTGTTATATTTAATTATGAACCAATATCTAATAGGTGGGACCCCTCATAAGAAAAAATTTGGCCACATGGCCACTACTTCTGGAATTACGTTGATCCCGAAATTATTCATGGGATGATCATCAGTTTTATGTTTCTTTCAATTAATGAGAGGATAGGCCTATACACAAATATTTGAAGAAATACATATATTATATGTTGGCAATATTAAAAAGAGGCTCAAATGCAATTCCTCTTTGTATTTATTGATGTTAAAGGTCCGCTTCTATTTTGTTTGTATTGGTTGTTGGGTACTTTTTAACAACCTTATCGTCCCATTGGTTTTTTATGATCATGAATGGAAGTAATATATATACATTTTCCATGGAAAAGTTTCGATTAGTCTTGGTCAAAGAATATATATATATATATATATATATATATTGCATTTTATAAGTATGGTGTTTAATAATATGACTCCAAAACACGTCAGCTTTGATCTTGTCACAATTTTTTCTATGTTAAGATTTATGATTATGTGAAATATGATTTATGGAAAATTGAAAGAGTGTTATAGCCTTTTGTTGCGTTTTAATGTGATCAGTGTGCAACATATTGTATGGGTTGTCACTCTGATTTGATGATTTTTGTTATAGTAAAGTATTTGGTTATGGGTTTTGATTTGGTGATATATTTCCATTTGGTGTGGAAATAGTCTTTGGATACATGAATTAATAATGTTAGGTAGTATTTAATGATGCATTTTCAGTATTAATTTCGTAATGTTAAGGGTTTTGTCAAGTCTATTGGCTGGATTCTTCTCACTAGAAAAATTATTTAGTTCACTTTGAAACTTATGTGATGAGACCTGGGAAATACGATGTGATATCCTTCTAATTTGACGTGAATTCCAAGCCTTCACATTGTTGATTAAGTAATGTGATTGTGTTCAATTAGCAGTTGAATTGGCATGATTATGATGGTTTGATTGGCTGGGTCACCATTCGACTTGATATGAATCTTCTCTAGTGTTAATTTGTTGCATGGAATTAGCCCATGTTGACATTTCTCTGCTTGAGCATACATGGTTGGCATGCATGAATGTGTTATTGGGAAACATATCTTTGTTAATGAGCCATACTTGCATCTCGTTCTTTCATTTACTCCACCACCCGAGGTTGAGCATTTTGATTCTTGATAATTCCCAAAACCCTACCATGTTGTTATGCTTTCCATTTGACAATTCTCCTATCTTTGTGAGCGAATTCTGGTGGTATGTATGGATTTGTTGTGTCTGGAGCTTGGTAGCATGGCTTGGAGGTGGTATGTCCAGATTTATTTTCTTGTTGTAACTCTTTTATTCACTAGGTATGTACCAAAATTCTTATCATATTTTTATTTGTGAACGATTTTGAGTTTTCCCCATTTTCTTTACCCTTCTCCCTTTTTGGTGTCTGCATGTGAATATATATGTATATTTTCTCTCTCAATTAGCGACTGAATTTACCCTTTAAACACATAGCATCAACTCTGCTTCCAATCATGATTTTTTTGTAGTTTTCATAGTGCTTTCCTGTGCCTTATGACTAAGAGCCCTCAAGTATTTAACGGCTTGGGATTATGTAGTTTGGTGTTAATAAAATAGCTCATCCATTCATGGCCACCATTGTTAATTTGTCATCCCTTTATTATTTAACTGATAATTATTGTTTCTAAGTGTTGGTTGGCTCTTATATGACAATTTTTTGAAGTTTATTTTTACTTTAAATGGCCCTTAAGTCATTTGGGTTTTGTTTAAAATTCCATCATTGGTTATGTTTCAAATTAAGTAACCCTCTTTGATGGCTATTAATTAAAGTCTAATCTATTTTTTAATTTGCTTATTATCTCGTGCTGAAATTGGCAAAAAGAAGCATTGAAAATGGCAACCAGAAATGGAATCTATAAAATCTTAGCCAAAAATGGCACCATATGAAGCTTCTGATTTAATTTTCCCTTAATTAAATTGGAAGATAAATTGTAATTTCATCTCATGACAACTGGTATTAGTTAACGGAGTCAAGAAGACTTAGTTAGCTTAGGAAATTCGAGTTATAGGTCAAAGAGGAGACATGTAGAGGACTTTCCATGATTTTAGGGGGTCCACTTACAATTATTTGTGAGTTGTAACTAGTTAACTTAATTAATTGAGTTAAAATCAGTTTAACTAGTTCTAACTAATGGAGGAGTTAGTGAGAGGTTGAGTGAATTAAATATAATTTAATTCAAAAGTAGAGATCAATCAGTTAACTGATAATTCGTTATAAATAGTTGTTGCATGTCATTTCTAAAGAAGACCCAGTTGAGACTGAGGTTAAAGGGAAGATATCTATCTGTTGTACTGTTATAAAATTGTATAAGTCATGCATGAGGTCATCAGGAAGGCATTGAAGGATTGTGAAATCATTAATTGGTATTTTCATAATTAGTATGGGCTCAATTAGTCCAAGAATGAGGAAGGAAGGCAAGCCAGAAAAAGGAAAGCAACATGTTAAATATTAGACCAAACTTACTTTGGTTGCAAGCCAGATCAGAGTTAGATTAGAGTGAGGTTGTCAGCAGAGTGCAGAAATTTTCTCAAAGCGAGGAATAACATTGTATTATTTCATGATCTTAAATTTATATAATATAGAGATAGAAGAGTTTTGAGCAATTTCTTTCCCGAGATACAACTTGTGTTGTGTGATTTATTGTCTCTTTCTCTTACTTGTTATGTGATTGTGTGATCGTGTTTTGTTTCTCTAAATTGTAGAAGGATTCAGTATCATTTTTTAGTACATTATAAAATAGGATTGAATCTCGTTGGTATAATTTCTACATGATATCAAAGTGCCAGAAATAAAAGTAGAAGAGAAGAATAAATTTTTGTCTTGAACAAGTTCAAATTTGCAGATTTATTCTTCGGGATCCAGCAATAGATCAATATGTCTTTCAATGGCTTGAGACTCGAATATTCCATTGAGGGAAATTCGAATTATATAGCTTGGAAGTACAGGATGGAGGCAATGCTTGAGGACAATGGAATGAAGGAAGATCAGATTCCCCATGTGAGATTCCCCATGTGTTGGGTAGGCTCATTCAAATCTAACAACTTATCTGGCGATGGAGCACTAAAGCTAGTGAATGCATTCTTACAATCCTCCATTCTGCTCAATTTTACCTAGAGTCCCATGAATTTTAGTTGCAATTCCTCATTTTTTATGCACAGCTGCAATTTCATTATCCTCATTTTCTAGATGAGGTTCCATTTTGATCATAAATTGAATTGGGGACAAAAATTTGCTAAAAATATCAAAGTGCTCAAAATCGCTCCAAACTAGAACGACCAGATATGTCTCATCGCTAGGAATCCAGTGCATCCGACACACTTGTTTTTATCGAAAACCAACTCTATATATGAAAGTTAGAACTTGTTGTTCGATTGCATAAACAGGTAAATTTTGGTGACAGGGATACTGACTAGGCATATGTATAACACAGTCAGCAAAAATAATATTCCCCCCAGGTGGACCAGTGAGGTGCTGACAAGTGTCATTTCTGGATTCGTTGGCAAGTTGGCGAGTTGTTGCAGTTTCATTGGATGCTGAACACACCAATGGGAAGAGGACATATAGTGCAGCTAGGGGCCGCCACGTGCCCCCTCCCAAAGGACAAAATTGGACTATGTGTGGTTGAATTGGTGCATTATATGTTGGATCAAAATTTTTGTACAAGGACCGAGCGGAGGTCGGGGCTTGACCCTGCAACCTCACCCGCACAATGCACACACAACACCAAAATACCATACATGAGTTTCAAATGTGTATGGGTGGGCGAAGAAGGGGGTCAGCCTCGCTGGACATACCCCTCATACCGTAATACCTCACCACATGACCCTTCGTGCAAGACCAATGGGGCTTATGCATAGTTGTGGAGTTTAAAAATCTTAGGCACGGTTTATTAACGTTAATCCTCCACTAATCACAGATTAACCTTGAGTTCGGGATTAGGGGTTAAGAAATATTGTTTGTGCTAAGCACAAATTAAGTTGGCGGATTCCAGCAAATTTGGTGCCAACCTCAAAATTAGCAAAGTTAACTGGAGTTTCTCGAGTTTTAGTGGACCTTTTCTAGAAAATACTGAAGAAGCCATAACTTTGGCATATTTCGACCAAATTAGGCTCAAAAAGAGTCAATCCTAGATGATTTATATGCTTTGAGGATGATGGCACATGTTGAAGATAAAAAGGAGCCACTTTTAAGATTAAAGAAGTTGAGGGCCACCAGGAGCGGAGGCCATGTCTATATCACCTGAAGACCATTTGCAGAGCTAGAAGAGTTTATTTTGAGGCTTTTGGGTCCTCTGAATCCAATGGAGCAGGTTGCAGATCCACCGGAGCACTTTAGGTGTTTGTAATCATAGAATTTACCATTAATCCAAAGAGGTCTAAGCCATTGAAGCAGGTCCATAGAGATGTAGCCTCGGAGGGGTGAACTCTGTTATAAACTATTGTGTAATGTGTTTGTTATGTATTATTTCTCTACAATTTACTTGATGTACATGTGTTTTTAACATATAATTTACTTAATTGAAAACACATAAAAGACACAAAACTTGACACATAAACCCTCACATAACTAGCTAATTTGAGACGATCTTAAACACATTTATTTAATACTGATGAGGGAGATAGAAAAAAAATAGTTTTCCCATTTTCAGATCACATTTTATATTGCTTATCAATTAAGGATGCAATTGTAGCTATTTTATCACTAATATTCAAGATTAAGTGAAGAAATAAATTCATATTGTGTCCATTCTCTTTGTCAACTACTCCACCAATACCTCCTTCTTGTATCATTATTTTTATGTGTTGATTTCAAAATCACTCTAGCTTTCCCACTTTTAGAGTCCATTGATGTAAAACTCCCACTCAACCTCCAAATTTGGTTCCTTATTAGCCTTACATTACCTTCTTCATTCTTTCGTAACAACACCTTGATGCTTTGAAAAGATAGGAGAATGGGAGGTCTCCTTCCAAAATTGAAACTAAACTTATCATCCCTCGATAATATTCTGCCTGAGGGGATTCCATGGGATGGATTTTTACTCAATAATATTAGAGCATTATTTTAGGGTATTTTCCCCTATGCAGTGGAGGAGATAGCGATGGTGCCCTTAAGTGTACCTATGTGACCAATGTAATTATACTTTGAATTTTTTTGCTTACGTAACCACTTACATGTTTGTTCGCATTCCTTCTGAGTGGGGGGAGCTCATGCTAGTTCATGCTAAAGTTGTAAGGGAGGTGATCTAGGTTCATCATTGATGAAATGTAGAATCTTCCTTTCTTTTTCCAAATTTCCACCCTAGATGACGACTTATGGTAGTTCAAATTGCTATATACTGAAAAATTGAAGCATGGGGAGCCTAGTGGGAAAATCCCACACTAGCGTACCTTCAAACTTCCTAATATTTCATCAACAACTTACCCATCAGGATCATGCACAAATGAAAAGTTTGAAATTCCTTCAAGCCTATGACTTCCCATGATTACATCATTCTATAAATTCTCTTTCTTTGAAAGTAAAGTGTGGAGTGTGGGGGGTAGTGGAATATTATCCCACATTAGGCAAACTTTCCACTCTCATCTTCATACATTAATTGTTTTCTAGAGTATGTAATGCAAATCCACTTGAATGTGGAGTCATTTGGGATATAATATGTACATTTAATCTATCTCATGCTTGGAATTATGATTGATTTTGCCTTGGTATGATTGCAGGATTTTCCCCTTTTGTGAATTAACAGGTTTTTTTCGGGAGGTCACATGGATTTGGTTCCTCCTTAATTTTTTATTTCTTCCATTATTTATTCTCTTATGGTTGATGCCCAAAGTTTATTTACTACAAAATTTCTGAAGATGTTTTCTATTAACCGTAATATTGGTAGATATGATGGTTTGGTTAAAACCAACTTTTTCTCTGTTTGCATTTTTATTTTGAAATTTATCTCTTTGTTTTATTGGACACTTGCAGTAAAATGTGGAAAGTAGAATACATATATTAATTATCTATCCATTCTATTCTCTTATGCTAACTCAATTTCTAAGATTCATAATACCATGACCCTTTCCATTAGTGTAGTGACTAATAATCCCATAATGTGGCATTTCAAGCCCTAATAATTGATGATAAAACTTCACATTTTCTATTGTCTTGTTTTGAGCCTTGGTTTGATTAGCTACTGTAGACTAACTAGACATAACTGCTACAACTAAATTTTATATGTATACAAATATCTCTAACTTTTTTTTTAATTTCTATGGGTTTATTGAAGGAACAATGAATATGAAAAACTATCTTTGTTGTTTTATATTGTATGATACAAAGAGTTGTGTGAATGTTGTGATACAATGCATTGTGCGAATGTTGTTTCAGGACACTCCATGAAAGGAAACAAAGGCAAGGACTCTCTCACATGCAATTTTTTACAATCTTTATGATAATCGGTTTTTATTACTATGTATTTTTGAGACACCTATTCACAATCTTGAGCTTTTTTTCATGGATTTGCTAGATAAGTCCACACAGTGTCACAACACACCAAATTGGTTCAGGTCTTCATGGTTTGGGTATAGGGGTTGCAACACTTGATTGGCAAGGAGTTTAATGATATTTTGGAAGTCCACTTGTCACCCCTTGGTTTTCCAAAGTTAACATTGGCATTGTCTTTTTCATATTTAATTATGTTTTCATTCCTCTGTCATATTGGAAATTTGATATCTATAATGCAAGGATGTTTCCAAATTTCTCAAGTCAACTATTCACAGACACTGGTCATAAATAAAATACAACATAGATTCTCACACTAGAGTTTGACTTGAACATTGAGGCTTATGATAAATACAACAAACTCTATCTTAGCAATTTTTTTTCTTTCTCTATTGTATTTGGTTTTTCAAGGATTTCTGCAACACTTACCCATGTTCTACTCTTCAATGGAAGGTGATTTTTCTCATAATCGTTTCTTTTTTTTCCTAATACCATTCCATATTTGATTAGAATTATTAGCATAAATTGCATCACTTTGATCTTGGTTTGTCAACTCAGAGGATTAAGCAATGGTGTGTGTGTGTCTATATATATCAAACGTAGTACATGCATCATATACTATATAGTCATTTTCTCATCTCCATGTATTATGATTTTTGTTCTCATATTCAGTCTGCTTAATGCCAGAATAATGAGCAAGAGAATTCTCTATGTACGATGTTGCCAAGGTACCTATTTTATATTCTCATTAATTTAGGAAATTCTTGTATGGATATCATCATTGATTAACCCTTTATTTTGGAATATGCATCTTGCCAATTCTAGCTGAAATATATATAAACAGCTTTGATTATAAACATCTCTTAATTCATGCAGTCCACCTAGTCCTTTAGTTGCATATTCTAAATCTGTATCACTTTCACATAGTCCTCTTCTCATATACCCATTCAGGGAGTGTTGGGAGTATTCTGGCTTGGTTTCAAAGTCACTGGCTCCCATACTTGTTTTTCCCTTAATCAGTGGCATAGACTTGCTGCTTCGTAGCCTCCCTTGTTTAAATATAGGAATCATATATCTAATACACCACTTTATTATTATATGAAACTCTTTATATAATAGTTTTGACATTAATATGTCTCTTTATTATTACATAATAATAATAATTTGGACATTTACTAGTTTTAGTAAAACTTATTTATTTAAATATGATATGCTATTTTTAATACACCTTTTTAAAATTGTTTTTGATACATAGTAGTTTTAATAGGTCTTTTTTTTGTGTAGTTGTAATATAGCTATTTATGTTGATGTTATCATTTTTCTTGCTAGAAGCCATGAGGATTTGGACAACCAACTCAAGACTCTTCATGCCTATTTTTCCAACATGGATATGACTATTAATACTCACAAGACCAAAATCGTAATAACTAAATCCAAAAGGATCACCCATGGAAATGTCATCTATGATAACAATTTCTTGGATAAGGTCTCTTATTATAAATATTTCAGTATTGACATTCCTTATCAGCTCAACTAGAATTACATCATTGATAAAAGGATTATTGGAGGTTGAAAGTCTTATTATGAGCTTGAAAACAATTGCAAGGTTGTCGATATTTGTATTTGGAATAAAAAAAATGTTCTTCTCTGAGAGCCTCGTCACCCTTGTTGTCCTATACATTTCTGATGTCTGGGGTTGTAGTATATCCAAAGATTCGTGGAGAAATATTGAGATGATTCAAAAGAAAATCATAACCTACAATCTCAAGATTAAAGGGATAAGAAGACCCTAACGATCGAGTGAACGAGATAAGAAGACCCTGGATCTAGTTTCAACCATCCGGGATGCGATTTCAAGATTGTTGTACACATCATCTATACGGTGACCTTACATACAGATGGTCATCCGAACATGGGCCTATATCTGTAGGCATGTCTGTATTGGGCAACATTCCAATGTAGATAACTTTCTGCACTATGTACATGTTATTAGATAGTTTATGTGCTGAGCATGGGAATGCCTCCCTCAGCAATTCATGATCATGAAAATATCATGATGTAATGTATTGTAATATTGATGCAGGTTGCCACTCCGCTTTAGTTCTAGCCCATCACGACGTAAATCATATCATTCAAAAAATATTGTTATTATTATGGCTTCATGCTTTAGGGGACAGCTGTTATAGGTCAATTTGGGCATCATCCCCCATGACCTGGTCAAACTAGACATCATCCCCAGGACCAATGAAATAGGGTCTATCATCCCCTATCATTTCGTTTGCTACATGCCCTAAGATAAGAGAAAATCATTCATGACTTCTATTTCAAGATTTTAAAGGTTTGAAGTATATGTTATATCACTTATAAGCTCACCAACACTGCCTCTCAAGGGACTAACTGTGTTTCATATGCAGCTCCCTCCATTCAAGGGTACACTGCAATTCACTTCTCGACATTCAAGAGTGTGTTGGTTAATTGGGACTGAAATTCTCAATGTTCTAAAATCTTCACATGGCCAGTGCCTTCTAGAAGAGTCCATATGTGTCAAACTTTGAATCCAAGTGTCCATCTAACACCTATGAGATTAGGAACATGTCTTGCCTATTATTAGAAAGTCATTGATTGAGAAACTACCATCAGTTGCCCTATAAATTGAGCACAGATCCACATGATCAGGAGATCGTGTGTTATGCTCAAAATTGAAATTACTCAAAACTGTACCAAACCTGAGCGACCGAAAAGGTCTCATCGTTGCGATTCTGATGCCACGAATGATTTGAAAAATCGATGTCGTATGAGGAAGATATCGTGTTTTGTTCGTTTTCCCAAATAGCTAAAATATTGTGACTAGGATGCCTAGTCAGCCTAAAGGTACATTCAAAAGATGGCATATTCTGGAGAATATTCCCTTTTCTCACAACAAATCATATCGCACCACATGGCTTAATCTGGGCCGTTGATTTTGTGGTACGGAATTTGTTTTTGACAGTTGAATGGGATGTACACGTTTTTAATTTCATGTTGGGTGGGTGACACGTGGCAAGCCTAGAGGTTGCCACGTGTCCCCAAGAGGTTATAGTAAAATTTTAGTGGCATCGGTGGGTGGTGGGGGGTCGACCCCGCAACCTCCAGTATGCATGCCCAACCTTCTACCGTCTCTCCTATACATTGTTCCTCACCCATATAGTCGTCGACATTAATTTATTTTGTAATGAGTTAATGGTTGTTGGGGGGGGGGGGTGAATTGCCAGCGGTCCCAACCCGCTGGTGGCCCCAACATTACTGGTCACATGATATATATAGAACCTGCAACATTAAACTTTAGAATCGGAAGCTTAAACCTTAATCGGCGGCGATATATCTGATCACATGTCACACTGTAACATGTAACTTGCAGTTGACGGTTTGATGGGTGGCTTATCCGGCGGAAATTTTAGCGCTGTCACATGTGCATTCAATTAGCATATAATACGATGATTAGTTCAATGGTCAATGGAACATGTAAGCCTCTTGGTTCCGCTCCAACTCAATGCGAGTTTTTAAAACCCATAATCGCGTGGTTTTAGGCGGGGGGTCGTATTATGACCACCCCGACCTAACCACTAACATTCAATTCAAATGGTCCATAGCGATGGGAATTTTGGCGCTGACCCTAAATTTAGGGTTTTTACTATTTTTAGCCACATTTAATTGCAATTCTCCATAGTTAGTGGATATTTTCTAGCTATCATTGGGAAAAATTCATTGGGAGGTCAATTTCGAAAAAAATTGGTGAAACAAGAGTCTACCTAGATTAATTTGAGCATTTTGGAGCCACTGGTGCAGAGAAAACAACCATTAGAGGCTTTTAAACACATGTGATTTGCAATTTTGAGCATAATGACAAAGAGGGACATGCCATTGGGAGCTGGACTAGTAGATGTAGCCCAGGAGGGGTGAACTGCTTCATCATCCCTACTGTGTAAAACTTATGTGTGATTGTATTTCTCTGTTATACAATTTTGTTCAGTGTTTCTTTAGGCTTATTTGCATGCTTAAAGTTCACAAATTCATCTGTGCTTCATGATTAAAACACTCATTTATTAAGCAAACAAATGGAGACAAATTGCACATGTTTCTATTACTGAAAGGACACTTAGCACAACAAACTAATACACTGCTTTAAAATCACCTAGTGCTAGGGAAGGAAGAATTTTGGTAAAGAAATGTTGTTGGATTCTCAATTGAGAGAGTGAAATAAGTGACATGCTACTGGAGAGATGTTGATTGTGATGAGGTTGGGATGATGTTGGAGCCGGTGACATCAAATTGATCATTGGTTGTAAACTCCCCATTCTACTCTTTAATAAAGATTGATGTTCATTTTCCCATATATGTATATGTTTATGTTTCTGTTTCTCATACAATGGAATCTTGAATGATATGTATGTTTCATGTTCAATCGATTTAACTGATTAAGATAATTAGGCATCTGTATATTGCAAATATTTCTTTGTTCTCTATTTATACTTGCAGGAATCAATCCGGCTATCTAAGTTGGAATGGAGCCCACAGCAAAAGGGACAGAAGGAGAATAGGAAGCGCTTGGAACACAAGTAGGTTCTTCTATCTTTCTGTGTGTCTATTTACTCTTAGAGAAAGTGATAGCAAAGTATTTAATCTGTTGTTCTAAATTCATAGCACCACATTTAGGGAATTTGATTTATCTACAGATCATAATTTTTCATAACAAATTGGCGACTCCACTGGGGAATTTCCTTTCATTCCTGGTGTTTTTTCCTATGCTTATCCACCCAATAGCATCTAATTTCTGTTATTATACTTTTGAATCAAAGAATTGGATTAGAAGTGTGTTTTGTAGCTTCAATTTTGAATCTATGATGCACCCAATGCACTGTTGGTCAAGACACAGTGCACTGCAGTGCATTGTCTCCCACTCAGGGGTGCAGTGCAACGCACTGTCACCCTTTAGAGACTATGTTTCCCCCTTAGCTAGCCAAATTCCATTTGAATTTTTCATTGCCATCATTCTCAACCATTTGTTTGCTATGTTTTCAATTGTCTGATATCTCATAGAGATCAGTGAATTTTCCTGATTCTTCCTCCTTTATAAAGTAAGTTTGTTCAATGTCTCCTTAAGTGTTTTTCTTTATCATTGACAAAGAAAATTCAAAGTATTTTTATTTATGCATTAAATAAATTTGTTTTCGTAAAGGAAATTTTCATTCAATTCTTCATTTCTTGTAGGAAAAATTTTAGTTCCATTCTTTGTTTTTCTTAAAAGAGAAATCGTTGTTAAATTCATCGTTTCTCAAAGAAGAAAGCATTTGTTTTTGTTGTTTTGATGCATACATTTTCCTTTTTTGCATTCACATTAAGGGGACTGAAAAGAAAAACCTGCATTTTCATATAGTGAATTGTGTGTTTTTCATAGGAAAAAATTAGGAAAGTTGCATATTAGTTTGTGCTCTTTGTTTTTTGCTCTCAAAATTGATTTCTCTTTCCCTTAGTAGCTAGGATTTTCATTGAAAAAGATAAAATTGAAAATTTTTCTTATCATTTTAGTTTTAATTTTTAGGAATTTCTATCACATCACACGGTGAGCCTTGAAAATAAAATTAATAAACAATATCAACTTAAAATTTACATCAATTTACCTAAAAACGCATTGGAACCATAATGATAACATTCAGAAGGTCTAGGCTAGAGAAGTGTTCTGGCGTCGTTAAACATAGCAGCTATCGTTAATTGTCTGTGATACATTCTAGGTGTGATACCTCACTCCACATACATAATTATATCGAAGCCCGTCCACGTACCTTCGGGTATATCGGGTGGTGTTCTAGTAAGAAAAGTATAAAGGGGTTCTCTCACTGTGCGGTTTTGCATTAGACAACAGACTTGGGCCTCCACGTACCTTTGGGTATATTTGGGAGGAAAAATTTAGGTTTTTATCCATCCATAGTGAACCGAGTCGGCTGCCTTGTAAATTGTGATACACCGAACACATCATTCGAGGAGATTTCCTGCCTGTAATTCTTGGTTTGCTAGGAGGTATTCTGCAATTCACAGTTTCTTAGCAAACCTTTTTCTTAGAATTACCCTTCTATTTTTTTTTATTTTTTTGGTCATAAAATTAATCAGTCATCGTGGAATAAGAACATCCCTTTCCCTGTAGTTCACATAGAATAGCATTGAAACCAACTTTACCACTGGAATCTACTTCTGGTCGGCGAAGACAACATTGCTCTACTGAAACTAGTACTATCAGTACCTCTGGTATGACATCATCCTCACATATACAAAATTCGGCACAATTTGTTTCTACAAATCCTGGTTCATCTACTATTGTCGAGACGGGTTCCTCATAGCTAACTATGGTCACGATCCATCCAATCTATGAGACCATACCTCCTGAACCTGACGTTGTTCAACTGGAAGTTGATCCAGATCCTGTCTCTTTTTTGCCAGAACATCTGAATCCCGAAGTTGAATGACTGGAATTTGTTCCTATATCGATTGCCCCACAATCTATTGTAGCCATTTATTCTACCATATCGCGCAGTCAAACTCCTAAAATATACTTTGGGCTTGATAAATAAATCCTTCCACCTAGTTTAATTTCGATTGAATAAATACCACAAGACGAAACACCTTTAACTCCAACTCATTTTGGGGTGGAGCTTTACCTGTACGAGTCTTTTCCTCAATCACCTGCCTCTACTTTTGTTGATCCTATGTATATTAGAGTTCCCATTTATCCAATAGGGTATACATTTGGTTGAAAAACCATGTTTGAGCTAACATTTTCGGCTAGACCATCTGTTCCAGTTGCGAAAACACCTACTCTCGCTACCCCGTCGATGTTCATGACTCCACCATAGTCACATTTATATGGTGGACCTTTCGTCCCACCTGGTTACCAATATTTGTCTGGAACCATCTTTGGTTCATCCTCAAACCCATGGAATTTACCAATGTCATCGTCTGGTATTCTAACTAGTAAATCTATAGTGAGTAATGAACGGCTTGATCCTATATACACATCATTAGGGCAATATCAAGCTGGTCCATCTGGGTATATTCCATCCCATACAATATCAACTTGACTCCCTGCATTTGGAGAACAATATTTTACATATTATTATACTCCTCATGCTGGGGGGCAACCTATGGTCACCCACTTCGACAGTACTCCATCGTTATTTGGTCATTCTAATGTCGAAATGAATGCTTGTCAATGGTAGCTCACTCTTCCTATCCAACCAAAAACGGTTGTACACTCGTACCAATCAGTTCAACCTGTTGCACCCACATCAATTCCACTTGTTAATACATCTTTACCCCTATTACAGACTCAAAATGTTGTACCTCAATCGTCGCAGGTGGGTCCTTCAACCTAATACCCCCAAGTATTGGGCCCTTAGACTCCAAATCCTTCGGTTGGTTTACAACAACCAACTGTATCCAGAATCATTTATTCACAAGCTATATTACTATATTATGGGATGTCACAGTTACAACTAGGTTATACCTATCCTCAACTGAATCTAATCTATCCTAGTTTGGGTTATAACAGTGGTGGATAGACCCCTTGGTAGCCACAAGCGCAAATGCCACAACCTTCATTTCAACAAGTAATGTATCTAGGTTTTGGTCAATATAATCCTCAAGCATTTTCTTATCAAAACAACCCCTATCTGGGTTACCAACAATAGATTCCTTATGTTGGTGCTCAAAGGCTTGTTTCCCAGGAAATTCCATCATACCCTGGCTATGCTCAACTCGACCTTAATCGACAATTTCCCTTTGTTGAAAATTTAGAGTTATCAGATTTAAACTAGCTCACCAATGATCCAATCAACTATGCTCCATGGTGGCTAGTGATACCTAATAAATTACCCTCGGATATTCCTAAGTTCAATGGAAACCCTAGGGAAGACCTACTGACTCATGTTATGACTTATCATTTGTGTTTTTCATCTAACTCCCTAAATGATGACTCTTTTCAACTACGTCTTTTCCAACGTACGCTCACTGGTATGGCTGTAAAATGGTACATTGACTTACCAAGAGCATCATTTGATAATTTCACTGCTCTAGCTACTGTATTTTTTACCCAATTCTTGTTACCCATACAATATGAAACTGAAATGAAAATCTTGAATAATTTTAAAGAGACTAATGCTACTCACATTTTTTATCATATTCATGAGTGGTGTCGTCATCGTAGAATGGTTAAGACATTTTTTCCTGATCAGCTCCTTGCTTTTTGGTTCATTAAATCCTTGTTTTTCATTAAGTTTATTGTTGAAAATTGTGCACAGTACAGGAAAAGTTAGCATTAAGCTACCATGAGGAGAGGATCTAGTCATCATACACCCAGGAACACAGGGGAAACCCATCCTATGACCAATCCTGAAGTCAATCCCGAAATGTGGGTGCATTTAAGCATAGAACACCACCAACAAACAAGTAGGATGTTGGAATAACAACAACGCCAGACAAATAGATTGCTTGATACTGTGTAGAAACTTCAGACAGAGATGCTCAAGGTTTGTAGTGATAATGAAAGGTTAATGAGGGACTAGGAAAGGATACTAAAAATCCTTTTGGATAGACAGAATCCTCCCACTGCACAACCCAGCCCTGAGAGGGATACTCCAAGAGAAGGAGAAAAATGGAAACCAATGCATGAAAATCCCAAAGGCAGTTGAACGCAACGGAGTAGTAAAATTTGAACCTACAATGAAGTTGAATTTGGAAATATTTTATAACAGAAAGAGCTGAAGAAACAAAAAGTAGAATTATAAGGTGAATTCTGGAAGATCAAGCCCCCTACCTTCAACGGAGAGGCTGAAGAAATGGCAAAAGCCTGGATAATAAACATGAACAAGTAATTTTAGGTGTACGAATATAACAACAAACTTAAATCTCGTTTAGCCATTTACCAGCTACGGTAGAAAGCTACATTGTGGTGGAAAGAAATTAAGAACGTGTGTGGACTTAAAGATCAGAACGTAACTTGGGATGAGTTTCAGCAATATTTCAAAGATAAGTATCTGACTGAACGATTCTAAGATGAAAAATCCCGAGAATTCCATGATCTAAAATTGGGGAAAATGTCTATGGATGAATTTATTACAAAATTTACTTCATTATTAAGATATGTACCTTATTTGTGCGATGAAAAGGAAAAAGTGCAGCGGTTTTTGAGCAGCTTGTCGATACACATGAAAGAGAGGATTGAGTTTGTAAACCCAAAAAACATGGATGAAGAGATAAGGAAAGAACAGATGTGATATGAGCAATCCAAAGCAAAGGGAGAAACCAAAAAAAGTTGGCCACCCCGAAAAGGGCAGAAAATTTTTACTAATGTTAGAAATAACATATCCAGAAATTACAAGAATGATGCAAGGAATCCAGTGAGTAAAAAGAATTGGAAGAGTCAACCAAAGACCAAGTGGGCAGGTGAGGAGCAGAATACTAAAGTTTCTAGCAGACCCAACATTGGATAGTCCCAGAAATCTCCATTGCAGTTCTAGGGGTGTGCAGAGGCACATTATTTCAAAAATTGTCCTCATCGAGGGAGAAATGGAGTGGCATCAAATGTGTAAGAGGTATCGAATATGGGAGATGTAGCTCAAAACATTCCCAAAATCAATGCTTCTCTAGAGGACCGACAAGCAAACTTTCAACCAACTATGATAGAATTAGAAGGTAAGATACAAACCCAATATGTTTCTATTTTAGTTGACTCTCGGGCCAGTTTGAGTTATATCCACCCCCATATAGTTGAAAATTGTAAACTACAGAATCAGAAATTTAAAAATCCTTGGTTAGTTCAGTTGGCTACACGAGCAAGAAGGCAAGTCAATTCCTAAGTATCAAACTCTGAGTTGAGTATTGGAGACCAGCACATAATTGCAGAACTCAACATTCTACCTCTAGGATATGGTGGTATCCTATTTGGAATGGATTGGCTGGAGAAACATTGGTTATTAATGGATTGCAAGGATAAGGTTATTTATTTTAAATCAAAGGATGGTACACGTCAAGAGCTACAGGGCATTAAGAAACCATTACAGTTACGACCCATTACTGCATCTCAACTGAGTAAATGTATTAGGAAGGGGTGTCAACTCTATGCAATCTAGGTAGGATTATCTAATTCCAAAGACAAGACCCTTATGCTATAAAATATTCCTATTGTGCAACATTTTCGATATGTATTTCCTGAGGAAATCCCAGGATTACCACCAAAAAAGACATAGACGTTACCATAGAATTAATACCTAGGGTAGCACTTGTGTCCTGAACTCCATACAGAATGAGTGTGCCTCAATTAAATGAATTAATCATACAGCTGCAAGAATTGATGGATAAAGGTTACATCCGGCCAAGTGTGTCCCCATGGGGAGCACAAGTGTTGTTTGTGAAAGAGAAGGATGATAATATGTGAATGTGTATGGATTATCGAAAACTAAAAAAAAATGACTGTTAAAAACAAGTATCCATTACCACGCATAGATGATTTGTTTGATCAATTAAAGGGAACTACAATGTTTTCTAAGATTTACTTAAGGTCAGCGTACCACCAAATCCGGATTAAGGACGAAGATATTTCCAAAACAGATTTCCATACTAGGTACATAAATTATGAGTTCGTGATGTTACCATTCGTATTAATCAATGCATCAGAAACCTTTATGAGCTTAATGCATGGAATCTTCCACCCATTTTTGGATAAGTTAATTTTAATATTTATTGATGATATATTAATTTACTCCAAGAATATGGAAGAGAACAAGGATCATCTGCGCATGGTGTTGGAAATGTTACGAGAACATCAACTCAATGCTAAGTTTAGTAAATGTAACTTTTTCAAGAAGAAGATCCAATATTAGGGACACATGATTTCGGTTGAAGGGATTGATCTGTACCCTGAAAAGATAAAGAAAATCATGGAATGGAAGGTCCCAAATATTGTAGCAGACATACGTTCATTTATGGGATTGGCTAGATACGTTCATTAATGGATTCTCTAAAATAGCCTTTCCCATTACCTCATTGCAGCGGAAAGGATGAGTCTTTAAGTGAACTCGGGAATGTTAGAAAAATTTTGAGTTATTGAAGGAGCTTTTAACTATTGCCCCTATTCTGAAAGTATCATATCCGAGTAAATAATTTTAAGTATGCACCGATTCATGTAAGGAAGGTGTAGGAGCGGTCTTGACCTAAGAGGGAAGAGTCATAGTATATGAATCTAGGAAGCTGAAGGAACATGAGAAGAGGTATTCCACCTATGACTTGGAACTGCTTGCGGTGGTGCATGCCTTGCAGATATGGAGAATTATTTGTTAGGGAAAAAATGAGAACTGATCATAGAATTTTAACTAGCTACTTTAAACAATCTGATAGGAATGCTCACCAAGCAAGATGGAATGCATTCCTAAGTGAGTTTGATTTTTATATTCAACATGTGAAAGGTAAAGAGAACCAGGTGGCCGATGCCTTAAGCAGGAAACTGCATGGTATTTATGAGCTTTACTTTAACCAAATTGAATTCAAATTTTAAGAACAGATTATGGAGGCAGCAAAGAAATACCCTGAATATTAGTTCCTAGGGAAACAAGCAAAAGAAGATGAAAATCAAGGAAAACAGTCAGATTATGAACTCAATGATATCAGTTCCTAGTCTATCGGAAAATAATATATATTCCTAATCAAAATAATTTAAAAATATTCATTTTGGATGAATATCACAGGAGTTCCTATGCAGGACATCCAAGATATCAGAAAATGTTAACTGTAATTAAGAAAGACTATTACTTTCTTGGGATACGAAAGGACATTGTAGAATATTTGACCAAGTGCTTGGAGTGCCAGCAAATTAAGGTTGAACATCAACATCCTGTAGGATTGGTCCAGCCTATTCCAGTGATAGAATGGAAATGGGAAGTCATTTCCCTCGACTTCATCACCGAACTACCAAGAAACAAAAGACACAATGACTCAATTATGGTGGTGGTTGATATACCCAGCAAGGTGGTTCACTTCATTCTTGTCTAGTCAAGTTACAAGACAGTACAAATTGTTGATATCTTCATGAAAGAAATTTTTAGATTGCATGGCATTCCCTGAATTGTCATCTCAAACCGTGATGTGAAATTCACATCAGCATTCTTGAATACGCTATTTACTAGCCTAGGGACACAAATACAATTTAGTACTTCCTACCATCCTCAAATGGATGGGAAAACAAAGAGGGTGAATTAAATTTTAGAAGACATGTTGTGCATGTACGTGATGCAACAACCTACGAAATGTGAAAAATATTTGCATTTGGTTGAGTTTTCCTACAACAAAAGATATCAAGAATCCCTTAAGATGACCCCCCTTGAAGCATTGTATGGAAGAAAATGTTGGACTCCTATAAATTGGAGCAGTCTAGAAAACAAGATGATGCTTGGGCCAAACATGCTAGAGGAAATGGAACGGGAAGTAAAGAAGATTAGGCAGAACTTGAAGGCAGCCCAAGACAGACAAAATTTTTACGTATATCGAAGAAGAAACTTCCATGAGTTTGTGGTAGGGGACCATGTTTATGTAAGAATTAAACCAAAGAGCACCTTGAGGTGGAATTATTGTGCTAAATTGGCTCCCATATATTGTGGACCATTCAAGATTTTGGAAAGGCTTGGACTGGTGGCCTATCGACTGGCCCTACCGAGCCATATATTGGTACATAATGTGTTTCATGTATCACTACTGAAGCAATACATACATGATCTTAAACATGTGATACATTGGCTGGGTATACATGTAAGTCAACACCATATTATATTTGTATCAAATATAAATTTCTGATTTGAACTAATTATGACAATTTTTGTATGCAGGAAGAACCAGACGACGAGTTCCTGGTAGAACCGCAGCATATTCTAGATCAGAGAGAAATAACGCTCCGAAGGTGAGTCATCCCCCAAGTTAAAGTGCAGTGGAAGAAATTTGGCCCAGAGGAGGCTACTTGGGAGGATGAGCATTTTATTGAAGAAGCCTCTCTAAAGTTGTTCTCATTGATCAAATAACACCGAGGATGGTGTTTGTTTCAGCGAGGGAAGATGTAACACCCTATTTTAATTTATTTATTGGTTAATAAACTTGTTATGGCATATTTTGAATGAGTAATGAATAAGGGTATTCATTAACAAGACTTGAATATATTATCTTTTGTATTTTTCAAAAAAAAGATTTAATTGATATTTTCCTTAAGTAAAAAGAAGGTAGCAACTGATTGGTAAATAAATCCAAGAACCCAGGGTAAAATGGTTGAGATAGTTCTGACAGTTACCTTCCCAAAAAGGATTTAAGGTAAAATCCTAAGAAGGGAAGGGGTTCTGTGAAAAAAGGATGTTTGGGTTAAGCAACAGGTTGTTGCTATAATTTATCAAGAGCTGGTGAGGAAGCCAGTGGAGCTCAGGAATACCCAAGTGAAATAAAGATTGGATTTGATCCATAGGTCTAACTTCTTGTCTCCGAGAATTACCTAGGCCCTATTGAGGAGCAAGGGGGGAGCAGAGGACTTGATTTCCTCGTTCAAGGTTGGGAGGACTATCAGTTACTTGAAGAATCCTCTAAAATAGGTATTTAAGTATCTTGGATTTCCGGTTTAAACATTAATAATAGCAGGGATAAGCCTTACTATAATTTTATAATTATTATAGGTGGTGTTTACTATAAAGTCACAATTATAAATTATTTTCTGTTCTAATTGTTTTAGGTAGTGTTTACTATATGAAACAATTATAAATTATTCTCTGTTATATTAATTACAAATAGTGTCCATTATAAGTAGTAAATGAGGAATTACCATGATAGTAGAATGTTCAAACAATCCAGTATTGTTATATTCAAAATCATTGACAGATAAATTGATTCCATAACATTAAAATTAGCGATTATATTACAAAGAGCATAGAAAATGTCACATCTCCACATAACCATTAAAATATATATATATATATATATATATATATATATATATATATATATATATATTCTTACCATACAGTAGTAATTTGTTTTATTTACCAGGATTAATTTATCATTTCATACCAAGCTCCACATTATAACATGGTGGATATCGAACTTACTTTATAAAAATTTTCCATATATCAATTTCGAGGTTAATATTTAAGTTCTAATTAAACATGCAAAGGTTACCATCAGCCCTATGATACATAACTTAATCCTCCATTAAGTGAATGAGCTACCTATCTCGTTCAAGGTTAGTTGGCATACTTGTGAATTAAAGGAGGTAGTACTCGCATTTAAGACCTCACAACAGTTGTTGGTCTCGACTTAAGTTTCACGTATTTCTATTCTATCTGCCTATCATCCTACCATCGATCTTAGATCAAATCTACGGTTGATATTAGGGTGGGAAACTGACATGGATAATCATGCCCAAACCCTAATTTCATTCACCACTTGATTGATTCTGGTTAATGTGGCTCTACCCTCTGGTTCGATCTTCATTTGGTGAGCTGCCGGCCTCCGGCTTTGTTTCGAATCTGCTTCCTGCAAACTAAGTAGCCTGAGGAGGGTTTCACTCCCTGCCAGCATTACACATGTTAGAAGAAAGTATTGAGCGCTTGGAGAAAATAAAATTCGAGTTCATGGCTATGCTCGACCGTGGTCATTCCTTACTGCTTGAGCAGGTGATTTCTCTGCAAGCTACATCAGTATAAGTAAATTATTTCCCATTTCTCAGCAACTTCGGCTTACTTTCTTTCTACTTGGTTTATTACTGGTTAATTTACATATTTCCATTTTTTTTCTTTGGCTCAACCTTGATGTAGATACACAGCACCATCGGTGGGAATCCAAGGATGGAATAGTCCATAACACAGGTATATTTTGTCTTCCAAGTTAATCCTGACGATAATTTCAGAGTTTGAGAATTACGAAATCAAATTCTCGTTTTCCCTTTTATCCCAATACTCATTTTGTTCAACTGTATGTTACTATGTACAGGTTAATCTCATCCCATGGCCCTTCAACTTCAGGGTTTACTCTTCAGTTTCTAATGCAAAATTCCTTGACCTCGGTCTACATGCTTCTCGTTATTCCAGGTACTCTGAGGGTTTTTACATCACTCCCAAAGACTACCATCTTGTGTTTTTAACCAGAAAATGTTTAACAGACTTGGATCTATGTTGTAAGGAAATCGCGAATATTTTCTCTTAATATGTATGGACATAATGTGAAGAACAGTTCTTCTCTTATGGGTACCTGCCACAAAGATTGGCTTAAAAATTTTTACTATACTATCCTTTTTACTGGAGGACCTTTATAAGGAAATTTTTATTTAAATACTCTGGCTAGACTCTCTCCTTTGAATCAATGTGTTCAACTTTTCAAATTATCTACGAATGCTTGTTTACAGTTAACGCACTTTCCTGTGCAAGAATTTACTCGTATTATTTTAGTATTCCAGTAAATGAGTTTGGTTATCAACTCGACAATTTGTGTTATTCCATTAAGAAATAAGCTTCGCTGGAAATTTAAAAGGTTCACATGCATGTGCATGCTTCCAGGCTTGTAAAATTATCTTGTTTTTGAAGTGTCGTTACAGGTTTAGAAAGGCTACCTCTATAATAAAGAATGAACAGATTATTATAACTTGAAAAATAACTGTAATAAATCATTATTTTCACCATGTTTTCTCTATTCTGTTTTGAAGATAGATAAATAAATCCATTCGAATCTGGTATTGTTCGACTTAGTTAAGGTGACCAAACCACCCATCTTAGTGTCTGTGCTTAGTTTGTTTATATGGACGAGGTATCATGGGTAGGGTTTTTCCCAAACCCAAGATCAACAATCCGAATATTCTCTCAAATTTTTCACTTAAAACTTAACTGGAAGTTTTCGTTCTTGTTTCTATACATCATTTATGATTTTTCTCTTTCTTCGACAAATTCTCAGTAAGTCAAATAAAAATATAAGAAGGGTAGAGAAGCACAGTTACAATATTTTTCTATAGACATCCTTCTTTATAGCATTTAAGATATCTATGTATATTTGTACAATCCTCCTGTCACATTCATAGTTTACAGAATTCTAATAAATACTGTCTATCTATTATTCGAATAATTCCAGAATTATCTAGAAATGTTACAGTTTTTTTTTTTTTTTCTGTGAGCATAACTTCAGTATTGAACATTAACTACACACGAATCCCATTACTAATTCTTTGCAGAATTCATGACATAATAAATATTTAGAATCTCCATCTGCAACAAAGAGATCAAACAGAATTTCATAAAGTTTACTTATCTGATTAGTAGATTATAGCTGTGGTCCTCCCAACCTTTAGGAGAGGCGATTACGTCCTTCTACCCCTGTGCTCCAATTTCTGGAAAGGTACGGGTTAACAGTGGATTCTTTTTCTACTATGACCTCAGGACAGTCAGTCCAGCCAACACCAGAAAATTAGTTTCAGGCTTTTCTAAGTGTTTTTCCATTGGTCTCTACCAGCTCTGGAAAAATCCACACCCTTTCCTCTAAAATCCAACTGAACCCCTACTCCTCACTGGGATAACCTTTTATCCTCAGAGGAGCAGGTAATTGTTTCCAACTATCCCCAACCACTTCCAATTCTTGGAAAAAAATTTACCATAAGCTTTTTATTTACTTTTAGCAATTTATTTTCCATAACGATGATCTTATTTAAATTAAATAACATAAATTGTCTCATTTATTCCTTAAAAAATATATACAAATCACTTAACTAGTTAACCAACTAGTTAGCAGTAAATGTAGCTGTCACAGAAAAATAGTACAACAAGAAAATACAGGAAGTAAGGTTACTATGCAGTGAGAATTCAAGGGTCTAGGCCTGCGGGTTTAGTACCCGGACCCAAGGGATGGGTTTGGGTTGACGTGCCTTGAGCCAGTGACCCGGGATATATATATATATATATAATCCCATAAGAAACTAGTGGAAAATTTTACAAATAAGCAAGATTGTGGAGATGAAAAAGAAATGACATTCAAAATTTCATTAGCGAGCAATGCATAATAAAGCCCGATAAAAACCCCAAATAATATATCTGTAGAGTCTGGAAATGAATAGAATAGACATACATCATTTATATAAAATATTTACTTCTTACATTACTCTTGTTTACTGAGATAGAGTACGAAACAGAAACAACTCTGAAGCCAAAAATTAAATTACATCCAAGAGGAACCAAAATACAAAACTTGGAGTCACAGGAAATGACTGAAAGTCTGACTGATAGACTAAGAACCTAAATAAAATACATTTGGAATTAAACTTAATAAAGATGTCTTTCCTATTTCCCATTAGATGCAGAGTAACTAGATAAGCGTAAAAACTGGAAAGAACTGTAAAGAGGGTCGAGCCCTGGTAAAACCATTTGTAAACTGTAACCAAAAAAATAGTAAATTTCACAGCTATGACGAAATTTTTTCACGTGAGAAAAACCCCAAGTCCCTACAGGAGACAGAGGGGTGGTCATGATTATAAATATAAGAAAACCCGGCTATTAATTACATTAGCAAAAATGAAAGAGTATAGAGCTTACTTGTAAGGAAACTTGTAGGGCTCTCGAGATTGTCTTGCTGTCGACCTTGATTGGCATGCAGACCCTACGTTCACAACCGTAGCTATGGGGGTTATGGCCATTGGAGAATAACATTACCCAAGATAAATGAAAACATAATACATGCTATCGACTGTTAAGCTATCATCTGAAATTTTTAGGAAGCCCAGATGGCTGGTGCGATCTTTCAGCCTGCTAGACATACTCGGTACTCCTCCCTATGATGGAGTTAAACCCTGGAAATTTGAGAGAATCAAGAAGATGAGTAGAGCATTACAAATTCTCCCATTACCAAACTGTTGCGAAAGAAAACAAAATGGAAGACGAATTGCAGAAATAACCAAGCAAAAAACAGTAGAGTTTAAATGAAAAGTATACCTCTATGGACCGGGAAGGAAAATGCGGCATGGTCAAACCGTTGGGTAGAATTGTGTTACAGAAGGAGCCATCGAATGAAAGGCACAAGAAATATCCAAACCTGTAGAGCCAAAAACTTGATCTTGACGTTATAACAAATGACAACACAGGTAGGAGGATAGGGTGGGTGGTTACCCTAACCATCCCTCCATGCGCCTGCACCATTGATCTATGTATATAGGAATTCGACGGACATATTAAACCCAAGACAGAGCACGGGACAAAGGAAGCCAAGGGTGCAGACAGGTGGAGGTCATCACGGTGATCGAGACATGCAAATATTTAAAAGTAAATAACACTCCTCATAAACAATGGTACCGGCAATCAAAACCTTTGTATTGATAGTATATGCTACGAGATCTATTGTTTGACAAAGGAAAATAAAACAATATAATATATATAATTAGCGTGGTAAGAGTATACAAAAATTTAATAATGAATGTTGTGGGAATCCCAATGGGATCACCCGAGTTCGAAAAATGTAATATATACAAAGTAAACATGCAAACCCTTGGTATGGCTTATAAATATAAGAAGAATCCAAAGTTTGAAAGCTTGTGCATTAGTTAGTCCTTTTAATTATTGTTTTAGGACGACTAATAAAGTTGTAAAATCCTATGAATGATTATATGCATGTTTTAAGTATAAGTTTTTTCATAGTAGGTGGGAGGATATGTGTAAATAACAAGAGTTAATAAATAATCATGTGGAATAATGTGTTTATACTTAGAAGAATAATGACAACAGTGGTAAGTAAAAAAACAATTATGTGAATAGAATTAAATACAGTGTAGATGTTACAAATACACATTTTTATAATTATTAATATATATATAGAGAGAGAGAGAGAGATTATTAAATAATAATTTAAATATAATAATAATACAAAATAAAAATCCAATAAATTTATATTCATTATCCAGAGTTATATAATGAATATATCTCTTTATTTTTAACTATAACTTTTTATATAATAATTTTGATTTTAATAAGACTATATTGCAATTTTGAGGTTTTTGGGTCTCTAGTTGAATTGGTGTTTGCATGGTCAAATATTCTCAACACCCTTAGGGTTAAGCCATCTTACTAGTTTGGCTAATAAATATACATTAATTTTACTTCAATAATAATATTTTTAATTTTAAAATATTATTAATATATTTCAATTTTATTACCTCTCATATATAATGATAAATATATTTTTGATATTATAATTTTATATTAAATTAAATATTATATATTTTTGATATTATAATTTTATAATTAATTAATTATTATAATTTTAATTTATAATATTATTAAGAATAAAATATTATTAATATAAATGTGAATATTATAATTAATATCTTAGTTTTCATTAGACATTGCAATATAGTAATAACTCTTATAATATAGTGCAATATGTAATATTCATTTTAAATAAGAATATATTATTTTAAATAGTAAATACAACAATTTTATTTATATTAACAATAAAGTAATTTTTTTTTAATATATAGTATTGATATTATTATACAGTTATTAATATTAAATTAATAAATTTAACTAAAAGTAAATAAAAGTAAAAATAATAAATCAAAATGTTTATTCTATTATTATTTGGTTTATAATATTAATATTAATATATAATTTATTAATAAAAATATTAATATTATAGTTTAAATTTTTAGTTCATATGAATATTAAAATTCGTATAATTAATTTAATTTATATTGATTTAAATTAATATAATTTGAATTAATATTAAATATATTAATAATAAGATTTAAATAATAAACTTATTATAATTTTATATTTTAATTAATATGAAGATATATGTTATAGTGTATTGTTTCGTTAATCCTTTAATTAGAGTATTAATAACTCTAGTGAATACATTAATTTTAAATAATACATAAATTTTAATATACTGTTTATATTAAATTTAAATATTAAATTTAAATAACGATACATGTGTATAAATTTTTGATAATAATGTATTTAAATAATAATAAATTTTAAATTTGTATTCATAAATATAAATAATAATATTTTTTTTTGTTTTATGTTTAATGTTTTATTTTAAATTTTTAGTTAATAAGATTATTAATAATTTTATATTATAAACTCATATTATAAATATTTTATTAAATTGATATTTAATTTTTATTTTTTTGATAAATATATAATTTTATTATATATGCGTATTTATTGATAATTTTATGATTATATTAATCATAATTTTATTTAACACAACTAAAAAATAACTTTTTATTTTGGATGGTGTTGAATTTTATCGGATGGTGTTGAACTGCATTATTTATAAACACCAAAGAAAATTTTGGTTAACCTTTTTTCTTGTTACAATCCAATCAAATATTCATAAAGGAATTTGAATTTTATGGTTCCTTGAATTTACCATGAAGATAATTGTTTTAATGTTTAATATTTTAATTTGAAGATAATTGTTTTATTGTTAATACCTTAATTAAAATGTATACATTTTTTTTGTTTTGTGATTCATATATTCAAAGTATTTATTTTGTGATGGATCTATTTACCAAGATCTTTAAAAACATAAAAAAATAAAGATTCTTTATATTTTTCAACTAAATTATTTTAAGACATATTTATGAAAAATGCAATTAAAATTTACATTTGCATTAGCCTTGATAGGATTTGGAGAAAGACATAGTTCTTTTTTATGGTACTTCATCTCTTAAAAGAGTTAGTTTTCTATAAAACTTTATTATTTTGGTAGTATTTAGAATTAGCAATTGCATCATATGTTGCAAAGGAAACGTCGTAAGGTTGTGGTATAGGAAAGAATAATATATAAGAAAGAAGAGGTAGTAGGAACTTTCTTGGCTCCAACTCATCCTCCAAATAAGGGGTGGACAATTATGTTTACTGGACCTCAAATAAAAATATCCATATTGGGTAATTGATGTGGAACAACTTCTTTGTTATTAATTGCATGTAAGATGTGTTTTTCATAATGGATGAGACATTTTGGCCAAAGTACTCAAGACCTCTATATGAAGAAATCTGCATGTTTATTTTTTTCTGCATGAAGAATGCACTTGGTTTTTATGACCAAGTTGGGCAGACTTTACCCTTCCATGAAATTATTTGCTTCTATCGCATTCACAATTTTGAATTCCTCTGATACTACTCCTAGAACTCTCACTCTTCTCTACAACTAGAATTATTTAATGGAATAAAAAATTATCACTATGACATGCCGTACTTCATAAGAGACTACTAAGAAGCTTAAGGATGGTAAATCCACCTTCACTTGTCATTTGGACATAGAGCATAGAGTTATCTTAATCGTCAATTATATGGATAAGAGACATTTGGGCCCTTTTTAACCCTTGGGGATGATTAATTAATCTCAGTTCAGATAATTTATATTAATAAATTATCTACAATCGTATTTCCATAATTCCTATTTGAACGACCAATATTCCACTTCTTTGGAATTTTTCACCTCAATCAGAATAACAAACATCATGAAAACCCAAAAGTAAGAAGAAAAAATCAGCTCATAATCAGGGAATCTAGCGACGTCTTTAAGGATCATAATTCAAGACTTTAGTGCCTTTTAAAGATCATTTATTTTCCCATCAAATAAAAAGCAACAATCAAATTTTGTAGTGACAAGAATGGGAACAAATTTTAAATGTAATAACTCCCTTCCCTAGTGATAGTACATTTTTGTTTTGAAATGAAATTATTTTCCCGGTCTTTCAAACAATAGATTCCTCCCAAAGTGACCCTTTAGAGATACCTTTTTTTTCAACTGATTAAAATAGGTAAGTGTCTTTTGTCTAGTATTTTCTGAGCCATTGAATTTAAGGGTAGAGGTAAAGAAACTACTAGACAAAAAAGAGTAGAGTGACTGAATGTCAAATGAAAATAACATTGAGGAATCTTTTCTGATTTTCTCATGTGGGCCTTCTTCAATTGATGAGGTAGTAGGAACTTTCTCCTCCAGCATAAGCGGTGGAGAATTATGCTGAGTGAACTACTACTCATGTAACTTTGACTCCTCCTTATAATTGGAATGTTTCTCTTCCCATAAATCTATCTCAGGTTATATGTAACAGCTGGATTTGGCAATAACTAGTTGTTAACTAGTAAAATAACATTTTAGTTATTATTTTAAAATAAAAGACTAAAAAAATTATTATTTTTTTGAAAAGTTTATTTGTTTTATATTCTTTTGAAAAATAAAATTGGTTATGGAAAATTAATTCCATAAAAAGTAAAAAAGCTGATGGTAAAAGTATTCCAAGACTATCATTTCGGACAGAGATGTGAAGTTTACTTCAGTATTCTGGAAAACTTTGTTTACAAGTCGGGGGACCCAAATAAAATTTAGCACTGCTTATCATCCCCAAACGGATGGTCAAACAGAGCAGGTAAACCAAGTTTTGGAAGACATGTTGCACATGTATGCGATGCAGCAGCCAACTAAATGGGAAGATATTTACACCTGGTTGAATTTGCGTACAACAATGGTTATCAGGAGTCCCTTAAGATGAGTCCTTTCAAAGCTCTATATGGGAGGCAATGTCGCACACCCATAAATTGGAGCATCCCCAAAACAAAATTAATGTTGAGACTAGAAATGTTGGTTGAAATGGAATCGGAGGTAAAAAAAGATTAGGAAAATTTTGAAAGTTGCACAAGATTGGAAAAATATATATGCAGATAAAAAGAGGACTTATTGAGGATTCGAAGTGGGGATCATGTGTATGTGAGGATCAAACCCAAGAAGAGTACCTTGAGGTGGGCCTCTTGTGCCAAGTTAGCCCCATGTTCTGTGGACCCTTCCAATTTTGGAAAGGGTAGGACTTGTGGCATATCGGCTGGCTTTACCCAGCCACATTTGGGTACACAATGTGTTTCATGTGTCCCTGCTAAAGAGATATGTGCATGATACGAATCACGTACTTCATTGGCAGAATATTCAGGTAGGATAGAATTAGAAATCCTAACTTGGAGCATGAATTATTTATGAAAATTTGATAGGAAAAATTGTTGTTTGCAAGTAGAGCCGGGCAGTGAGTTTCTACTCGAGCCTCAACGCATACATAGCAAGAGAGAAATTATGCTCTGGAAGCGAGTCATCACCTAGTTTGAAGTGTAGTGGAAGCACTTCAGCCTGGATGAGGCTACTTGGGAAGACGAAGGATTTCTGCACGAGGCTTACCTAGAGCTATTTTCTGAGCTGGAGTGAAACACTGAGGACGGTGTTACTTCCAGGGGGAAGTTGTAACAATTGGATTTGGCAGTAACTAGTTGTTAACTATTAAAATGACATTTTAGTTATTATTATAAAAGAAAAGACTAAAACAATTATTATTTTTTGAAAATTTTATTTGTTTTATTTTCTTTTGAAAAATAAAATTGGTTATGGAAAATTAATTCCATAAAAAGGTAAAAAGGCTGATGGTAAAAGTATTCCAAGAACTGAAAGGTGGTTAGAGAGTTTGAACAGTTACCTGCTCCTCTGAGGATAAGAGACTGATCTCGGTGAGGAATGGAGGTTTTGTTCATGGACTAAGGAGGAGAGTGGGAATTTCCTGAGTTGGTAGAGACCAGTGGAAATCACTTAGCGTTCCTGAGGAATTTATGGTACTGAATGGACTAGGAGTCTTGAGGTCACAACAGAAAAGTGTGTCAACCCATACCTTTCAGGAGTGGAGCATGGGGGCAAGAGAAGGACATAATCACCTCTCTTGAAGGTTGGGAGGACCTCAACAGTGAATTGCATAATCAGATAAGTATCTGTGCATTTCAGTATTTTCAAACAGGAAAAATCTTAAAGAATTGTTATACAGTTACGGAAAACTAGTACCAAATAAACAATTTTGTGTGTTAATAATGTATGATAAGACTTAGTTCCTAACGTTTCTATGAATTTAGTAATCATTTATGGCTTCTGTAAAATTATTTACAATTTCGTGTGTTACTAATGTATGAGAAGACTTAGTTCTTAAAGTTTTTATGAATTTAGTAATCATTTATGACTTCTGTAAAAGTATTTATAAATTCTTTAGAATTTCTATTGGGTACAATGGAAATGACAGCAGGAGAACATTGTTATAAAAATATAGTTGTGCATGGTTACTGTATAACAGTATATGTGAATTATTCATTTAGAAAATATTGTGAAAGTGACAATGCATGGAGAATAATTTTGTAAGGGACATGCGATGATATCATAGCCATTGAAAGAAATAATCAAGTCATGGAATAAAAAAACTTAACAGTAGAACTCGAGGCAAGATAGCCAAATTTATAAAACCTATAAGGCTAAACATAGTAGGGTAAACTATTGATTCTAGGTATGAGACATAGCCTCAACCTATAATACGTTGTTTACCCAAGAAGACTATACATGGACAAAACTACAAGGTGGTCCAGTCACCTGGGTTATATCAGTAAAAACTCCTGTTGTAGAAATTCTTATTTATGAAAGATAAATAATATCAGTACAAGGGGAAATGGAACTCCAAACCGAACATTCAAATACTACAGTATCAACTAGCTAATTCATAAAGAAAAATAACCTTATGATCCAATGAAAGAAAAGCGGAAACAATGAAAGATTTCATGAACTATCCAGTGGCTCGGAATGCTTAACATATCACAGTAACAACACGAGATTTATTTACTGTAAGATAACTGTGTAACTCTATAAATCACAAAAGAGAACCTGTGTTTCAGAACCCTGAGTATATCTTTAAAAAACAATAGTTCGAGAGATGAAATAAAGCCCCATAGGGAAATATGTTCATAAGTAAAACATTTGATGCCTTTACAGTGTTTAAAATCCTTCTTAAAATACATGAGCAGAGAAGAATCCCTTCGAGACCGAAAGGTCAGAACCAATGGAATCTCTCCGCCAACAAACCATTACAAACAGAGGAAATACAGAGTCAACAAAACTAATACATTGCTTTGAAAATCAAATAGGGATGAAAGCCCTCAACTGTTTCAAGCTAAAATAAAATGTTGTGTAGACAACATCACAGTAAAACCGAGGTAGAAGCCTTGTAAGAAGAAAAAATATTCATGTTAACTCAAACGAACTTGAAACAGTAATACCTGGCAAGACAAGGGCGTAGTTAGTGGGAGAAACCCATGATTCCTGAGAAAGATCTTAGGATTGAACTGGCTGCATGAATGAAATTACTTGTATAAAAGAAAAAACGATCAAACGGGTCAGTAAGTGAAGACACAGTAGCATTGATTTTGATGCTTGAAATGGTAAATGGAACAAAAAGACATAGGTGAGGAATCATATATACCTGTAAGGTTAAATCTTCCAGCTGAGCTTAATGTTTTCCAAACTGGAGAACAAAAGAATCATGGATGAGAAAAGAACATCCAAACGAAAAATTGACTGAAATTTAGGGAAGCTAATGAACATAGAATAAAACGGTCAAAGGCATCACCTTAGCCCAAAAATCTTGAATGGATTTGTAACTCTATGTGCAAAGGTGGCACTCCATTACTTCTTCAAAGAACACTTCTCTCACACGATAAGAGCTGGCATGCAGTCACGTTAAACGGGTTGCTTAGCCGATGGAGGGAGCCAAGCCAGCAGTCTCAAAACCCCCGGAGGGTTGCAAACAGAGCTGCCGCACAGAATAGATAGCAAATGAGAGTTTGGTAGTTAGAGTTCGAGTTATATCCGACCGACTTCCCGCCGTCGAGATCATCGTAGATCTCCATTAGCATCGAACATTGAGAAGAAGGGACAGATGGTCGTCCTCATTAAACACAAAACTATAACAAATATCATGGCTAGTGGGAATAATTACTCATGGTATTAAGATTAGAACATCCACTTGACAGGTGGTACACACACCAAATCTTGAGACCGATTGCCTCAGAACAAAGACCATAAAGTTTTTTACTTTCATTGGATATTAAATATGATTGATAATTAAAGCGTATCAAGTACGTTGAACAAACAATATACTTAGACCATTATAAATGCAAAACTAAACATGCTATATATGCTAATTATCTATAACACAATTCTATCCGAGATGAAGTATCACCTGTAATATAGGGGTTGAAACTTAAGAGTTTAGTCATGATGTTATAATCACCAAGGTAAGAAGTAAAAAAAAAAAAAAAAATATGTGGATAGTGTTAAGTGTTACATTATAATTCTAGTTTTCTCTTGTTTATGAATAAATTGTCTCTATATCACTATTGTCTGCCTCTTTTTGAGCGCTTGCTTGAATCAGTGAGATAATGTAACTCATCTAGATTCCAAAATCCTTGAGTAACCCATTTTTTGAAGAGTCCTCTTATATTTTCAATTCTGCTATTTGGTCCTCCATAGCCTTGTTAATGTCGTTTCCTTCTAAAGAATCACACATTCTTGATAAGTGTCCATTGTCTTGTTTTTCTTCTTCCATATACTTCAGATCTAAATGAATGGAACATGAGATAAGATTCGTGACATTTTCTCATTGCACTTCTCATGTGTATCAAGGAAAATGGATTCTATACATTCAACTTTATGCCTTTTTAGGGCTTGTTGTAAGGTTGGAAGCTTCTCTTCATCTCCTCTGAAATAATTTGGAAAGTCAAAAAAGATCACATATTTTAAAAATTTTCATTATTAATTTAATTTTATATATATTAAGAAATAATACTCATGAATTATAAAAGAGTTGTAACATAAATAATATATAACAAAAAAAACCATGTATATTTGGAATAATAAAATACTTGTAACAAAAATAATACAGAACAAAAAAAAGTATGTATATTTGGATCTATGAAAATTTAAATACATTTTATTAAGTAAAATTTTAGAAGAATCATGGTTATAAACATTTAAAAATAATTAATTAAGATCCAGGGTTAAGATTGATTTAAGCCATTTTATTTTCCCTCTTTAAAGAAACTACATTCCACATGAATACCATGGGTCAATACCATGAACTGTATTTATAGTTTATCATTATTTTATTTTATTATTTACATTTTTATTGTATTTTGACCAAATTAAAATGTTCATTACATTATGTCAATTTTTTTTATTTAATTTACTTTTATTTTTAATGTTGTGTAATTTAACATAATCAAAATATTAAACATGATATTATAACCTTATTCAATCTAACTTATTAAAAAAAAAACCTAAAATTGGCCTCTCCAAAATATTTATGGGACACAGCCGCGTTGGGACGTAATTTCTAAACACGAGAATTGCGTGACTAGTCCAGGTCATCGTTTTATTAAGCACGGACCATATCTTTTTGATTGCTCGTAGAATATCATCTACTTTTGATTTCTCCTACAATTTCATCTACATCTACTTACGCGGCATCCAGCATCGTGTCTCTGTCAAAACTTAACTAGTCCATATCTTTTTGATTGCTCGTAGAATATCATCTACTTTTGATTTCTCCTACAATTTCATCTACTTTTCACCATCCTCCTCTGCGGCATCAACCAGCGGACCTCTGTCAGCCCCAAAAATTGTAAAGTAATTTCTGGCCTTGACGTAACAAATTTACAATCTAATGTAATTTGCAGTTGTGTGTTGTTAAGATGAATAAATAGCCAACAAAAATAAAAATGTTATTAATGTTTTTTATTAATTTTTTATAGGTATAATTATTTTGGGAGGAAGTTTTTAAAATTTTAATTTAATTACTAATAATGATTATTAGATGGATAATAAAGATTTAATTTTCACAAAATATTCCAAAATATTTTTAGTAGTTAACAAATTAAAATTTAAAATTTATCTCTAAAATTGTTACGTTCTTATTTATCTCTAAAATTGTTAAGTTCTTATTGTCTTTTTAATTAAATTAATTAATTAAAAAAATATCATATAAAATAAGTTATGATTTTTATGACATGTGATATTGATTACCCATGATATAATAAAAAAATCAATTTACATATTAAAAATTCCATTATAAATATATATATAGATCTCCATCAATCTTATTCCCCTATATATATATATATATATATATATATATATATATATATATATATTATTTTTAATAATTAGTAATAATAATATTAATAATTTAAAATAATATTCAAATTTAATTAATTTTTAAAAATTTAATAAGAAAAAAATATTTGAAAATTTATTATAAATTAATACTTATTAATATTTAATAGCTTTTTAATTTATATAAATACACACTACTACTTATGGTGTCTTAAAGTAATTCTGCCCAGCATAGTAAATAAATTTATTTATATATTGAATTTTCTCAAATTTTAAGTCGTTTAAGAGATTCTCACATATTCTTCGTCGATTGATATGTTTAACCCAACAACATAACGAAGGTTGTTTATTTCTTTCGAATTTCTGAGTTTTATGTCGTTTCAAAGATTCTCAAGAATATATGTAGGTTTGACCAAATTACAATTTAAAACGGTCAGTATGTAAAAATCTTCCAACAAGAATATAATTTCATTTAAAATATTATTTATCATACAGTTAAATAAGATTATAGTTGAGCAAGCAATATAACAGAGAGTAAATAACCTGAATATATTCATATTTCACATGAATGGACGGATATATTCGTATTCTATTGTATTGGTGACGTCACGTGACATATACGTGGTGGCACCTTGACTTTTAGTATGACACGTATTTTGGACAATCCAAATTGAATGTTGTCTCTATTTACATAAATGAAAGTTAACTAAATTTTAAAACTCGCGATACACAAACAAGTCCCATGTGAAAGAGGAAATAAACGTTTTTAAAATGATGAATATTTTATATTTACACAATTAGTAATGGTAATACGTGTAGTAAAGGAAATGCTATAAGGTTTTATGCAATTTTGTTTTGTTATAAGTTTTTTTCTTAGAAAAAATTCAGAAATTATTTATTTTCCTATATAATTATGAGTAACAATTAAATATGTTAGTGAGAAGAATGGTAACAATTTTTAGCAAGAACTTTCTTTCTTGGTAATAGTACATTTTGGTTTTCAAAGAAACTTCTTTTAGTGATCTTTTAAATAACAAATTCATCTCCAAGAAACTGTTCAAAAAGACCCATTTTATTCAATTTATTGAAATAAGCAACTATCTTTTGTCTAGTGCTTTATGAGTTATTGAAATTAAAGGAACAAGTAAAGAGATTGCTATAGATAAAAAAGAGCAAAGTGATTGAATGTCAATCTCTTCATATCTTCTCATGTGAGCCTTCTTCAACTTATCAGGCAGTAGGAACTTTCTCGGTTCCAACTCCTCCAGAATTATTAGTAAATATTAGAGGATGCATCCTCAAGTTATTATTCTTTTTCTGTTTGTTTTCTCCAACATCTACAGAAACAAGCTATGATGTATGCGAAAGTTCATGTTCAAGCCCAACTATAGTGCTAGATACTTCTTCATCCTTGGTGACTCCACACTTTGGTCATTCTCCCTATGAACCAGCTTGAATTTCAGTATTATCATTAGTATTGTTGTTAGGATCAACATCATCATCATCAATATTATTGCAATAACATGGAAACTCTAAATAAAAATAATATGTTTTTTTTTTTTATGTTTAAAATTAACCACATATTTATGTAATTAAAGTAATAATATTCCAAATTTAATGTAAAATAACATAATGTCTATCATATACTATGTTAGATCTCAATTTCAAAATATTTGTCACACTCCTTACTGATATTTATAATAATAATGATATTTATCAACACTATGAGTAAAGATAATACATTTTTATAGGTATAATTAATTTCAATAAAAAAAATAATTATTATTTATATTTATATAAAACAATATTAATTATTAATATGATATTTATTAGGAAGAAAAAAACACTTTAATATTTCAAAGGATTATATTCATATTAACAGTTATGTTAGATTTTTTAAAAATCCAATTTCAATGACTTTAATTGATCCAAATTAATGTATTGCAAAGAAAAAAGATAGTTTAAGGTTTCAAAGGATTATATTTACATAAAAATTATATTATACTTAAAAAAGGGAAATTTTTCCTCATATGTTTAAAGTTTTTAATTTTTTTTAAATCCAATTTTAATTCTTTTAATTTGCTTGAATTAATGTATTGGAAAAGGAAAAAAAGAGTTTAATGTTTGAAAGGATTATAGAAATAAAAGTTAAATTTCGATAAGACAAAAGTTAAAAGACTAAGGTTAAAGTTAAAGTTTCACAAGATTATAAGGTTGTAGTTTTTTCTTTTCTCTCGAGTTATTTTTGTAGTTTTTTCCTTTCTCTCCCAATTATTTTGACCCCCACAAAACTTGACAAAAGAAACTTGCGTGAGGAAGGGATTCATCTCCACAAAACTTGACAAAAGCAACTTCCCTGAGGAAGGGATTAATCTCTTGCTCTTCTGAGAGCCTATGGACCTCCTTCTCAATACTTTTCCTTCTCAATACTCTAGAAATAGTACAAAAGTTAAAAGACTAAGGTTAAAGTGGACCTCCTTCACGGATTCATAAGGAGAGCCTATGGACCTCCTTCTCAATACTCTAGAAAGAGTACAAAAGTTAAACGACTAAGGTTAAATTGGACTTAAAGTGGACCTCCTTCAGGGATTCATCTTCTGTTCTAAGAGCCTATGGACAAGTGAAAAGTGAATTTTAGAAGTGTTGGAGCAACTACAATTGTTGGGAGAAATTTGAAAGTTCAAGTTTTAATAAAAAGTGAAAAAATGGAGATTGACAACAAAGAGATAACTATACCCTCTACTGTTTTTTTGGGTTTTTACTACTATTTTATAAATATTCCCTATAAGTAATATCTAGTAACTGAGGTGTACTAAAGGAACAAAATATTATCCTACCATGTTGTAGGAGAATAGGAACTCATGTTCCCTCATCCTATGTTAAAGATATGTATGTGAAATGTTATTATATTTAACTATTTATTTTATTTAGATTTGTATAGATATTTTTAGTATTAAGATTAGAATTATTTATCATGATCTTTATAGTAAAATTAGTGTTGGTCAATTCTCAAAACACTAAACAATTAAAATAATTCTCAGGTGTCCACATTACCAATTATGTTAACATTTTATTTCAACAAAACTATCATGATATATTTCATATTTAACATAAAATATTGTATAATTTTTTTTTTATTTTCCATTCATATTTAACATAAAATATTGTATAATTCTTTTTATTTTCCATATAAACTTGAGATGTAACATTTTATTCAATCTCTTACTAAATAATCTTTACATTACATAAAAAACTAATATAATAATATAAATTGTCAATTCGGCTATGTTGGGTAGTTCAAAGGAATAAATAGATATTCCTCCCCATTCGGATTCAATTCCAATGAATAACATGATAGATGTCCAAAAAAAAATTATCATATAAATTATGTTACACATAAAATGATTAAATAACATTAAAAAAATATATTGATAATAAAAATATATTTCAATATGAAATAGAAAAGAAAAAAAACACATATAAGAATTAATTTACAAATATCTATCACCCAAAATGGTATCACCCAATATAGAGATTGATTCTCAATATGGTTATTGTGAACAAATTAATGGTACTCCATGGATCTCCCTTGTCTAAAAATGGATTGATAAAGATCCTTTCTCAATATGGTTATTGCAAACAAAGTAATGGTGCTCCATGGATTTCCCCAAATTATTTAAAAATGGTTTGAATACTAAAAAAGTGTTATCACTCTTAAAAAACAAAATGAAATTTAGAAATTGTGTTGTCTTAATTACCATTACATGCAAGAACTTGCCTTGTTGTAGCCATCAAGAAACCGTTAAGCCATCCAGAAATCGTTCAAGGAGAAGTAGCTCTAACTATTAGTTTTAGTTTTTGCTTAATTATTAACTATTAATCCATAAATGAGATGGAGTCAGCATTGAATTGTAACAAATGATGGATGGTTGTTGTTTGAAATCGAAAGGACAACAACAAGATCTCCCAGAAAAGGAAATTCACATGTATAATTCACATTTGTAATTATTTTTTTAAATAAATCAAGTTTTCAATTTCTAATTGGTTAATTATAATTAGTTTTTTTCAATGTGTTTTTTCAAAGGTGGAATAAATAACTAATATTATATGAAATATAGAAGATTTTATAACAACTGTATCTACTCTCAGTCACAAGAAATATGATCCTGCAAAGGAGATTTGAGAAAAGAAAGACACAACCATTAAAGAGGTAGAAACAACTCAATCTTCTTTCAGTTTCGAAAATGAAATATCTAAGATCAAAATATCCATTCCATTTAATGAATAAATCAAGAATGAGAAGTAAAAAATTCATATTGTTAGAGCATTAAATATAGGGGAAATGAAATATCCAAGATCAAAATATCCATTCCATTTAATGAATAGATCAAGAATGAGAAGTAAAAAAATCATATTGGCAAAGCATTAAAGATAGGGGATAGTTCAGATTCTCTTAATTTGAATGATGATCTGGCAATTCTATTTGGTCCAAATTTTGAAGAAGATGCTCAATATGGAGACTCCACACCTTTATCTGTTAGTTTTAATGTACAAGATCTTATTTTACATATAAAAATGTTAGACTCAGGTGCATCACATAACCTAATTCCAAAGGTTATCATGGAGAAACTTGGTTTTGACATAACTAGGCCATATAAAGACCTCTTTTCCTTTGATTCGAGTAAAGTGAAGTGTTTGGGTTTAATTAAGGATTTGGCTATCTCTCTTACTCAAATTGTAGAAAAAATTCTAGTAATGGATATAGTTGTTGCTAACATTCCTCCAATGTTTAGTATGCTTTTTTCAAGGTCGTGGGTTGCAAAATTGAAAGGAACTTTACATATGGATATGTCATATGCTACCATTCTTGTTTTTGGACAACCAAGGATATTGTACAAAGAAACCTTGATGTTCTACATGGTGAGTTGCAAGGAAAGTCCTAATAATTGCCTTATCTACTTAGTTCATTCTGATATGGATTCTTTCATATTGTATAATGACTTGTGTTTGCAGGAAGAAAGTCCTATTAGAGGAGAAAGAAAGTGAATTGAAGGAAAAAAATTCAGATCACAAAGATGAATATAATGACCTTTAGAACATTGATTTTGATGGAGCAGTGCACAAAGAAGGGGTTGGATTTGGTGTGATGATAGTCAGCCGAAGGATGGACAAGTCAAAATTATGTTCTTTCAAGCTAAATTTTAATTGTACAAACAATGTGGTCGAATATGAAGCGTTGATTTTGTGATTGTAGGTTTTAAAATATTTGGGGGAAAAGAGGATTTAAATTCATGGAGATTCATAGATGATTATCAATGAAATAAAAGGTATGTATTACACTAAACACCCAAGGTTAAGGGCCTATAGGAATTTTTTCGTGGAATTGCTGCAACTTTTTTGAGACCTTTAATTCCTAGTTGACAGAATATGATAGATGATGCATTGGGCACTTTAGCTAGCGTGTTAAATATTTATATTTATCCCAATATGAATTATGGAATAGAAGTAAAACATAGACCAACAACCCCTCACAATGTAAAATATTGGCAAGTGTTTGAAGATGACAAGCAACTTAATAATTTTTTGCTAATGTCTAGGGAATTTTCCAGCTTGCTCATAGATGAAGAAAAATTCTTTGATGAGGATGAAAAACATGTTTCTATTTCAAATTCATATGGTTTTGAAAATAAAATAGTAGATCAAGTACCAACACTTGAAATAGTTATGTTTGCCACACAAGAACCAAACATAGGAGTTACACTTAGACATATTTTAAATAAAGAAAAATTTTCAAAAGAAGTAAGTTTGGAAAAAGTGTCTCACATCACAAAATGACTTGTTGACAAATCTTCAGGGCTACAAAAAACAGAAATTTTTTATTGAAAATGACTTTAGAATCAATGCAAAGTTGCATGAGGATATGCAACATCTTCATTTAGGGGGGAAACATTAGAAGAAATTTTAGCCTAAAACTGCCCATGAAATTTTCACGTACATAATATGTAAACCAATTAAAATCCTTTAAATTTAGAGGTACATGTAAATATTTTGAAGGGAAAAAAAAAGATATTTATTTTAATTGTATTTTTCGCTTATCTCTTCATCCAACAAGTACCCATTATGTATACTTTTGAGAAGACCCGCATTGATAAAATTGAATATACATTAAAACATCTTGAAACATGTTTTTTAATGTATCTTCAAATTTTATCAATGTAGGTCTTTTCAAAAGTATTCATAATGGGTACTCGTTGGATGAAAAATTTAATTCCGCATCCAGCAAGTGTCTACTCATGAAATTTGAGTAATTCTATAATGAGGTAAGCCAAAAATACAATGAAAAAAATAGTTTTCTTATTTTCCCTCCAAACTTCATAACTATTATTTTATTATTTTCCTATTATTTTATTATTTTTCTTTAGGAGGCCACTTTTAGGCTAAAATTTCCTCTAATGTGTTGGGTATCCAAAATGTCATTCATTTCACCCTCTCTTCTTTCACTTTGCTTCAAAATTTACCATATTTTGCAACTCTATAACCATGCACTAAAACCATCTTCATGATCAAATATGTGTTTAGATATATTATTTTCCAATACATTTCTTTTGGTATTTTGGGTGAATTTATGGTTAAATATTAGAAAAATAACACGTAATCACTTATATATAAAAGTTGGATGAGTTTTGTCACATATATTTGATGATTTCATCACAATCATATTTGACCTCAAATTCTCAAATTTGAATTTCCTCTTCAAACTCTTGAAGATCCAAGGAAGATTTGAGATCATTTATCAAGCAAAATTCATGGATAAGAATCATGGAAGTTTTCATAAGTGTCTCTTATCAAAGCTAGAAGAGATTTGTGAGAGCATATGAAGAGATGCTAATTGGTAGATGTCAACACATGGTTGTAACCACATGAGATATTTGTGGATATACATTTATGAATTATTTATCTTAGCTTTTTTATAAACAGGAGTGTCTTCTCCTCATAAAAGGTGTGAAAAAATTTGGGAGTTATGCTCATGCTTCAATGTAGTGTTTTGGATGTTAAGTATTTGCATTATGATTATGATTGACGTAATCAATAACATTATAGTTTACTTAGCTATGTGTGTGCCTTCATTTTGTGTTTGATAAAGAGTTTTCTCAACGTTCCACCTCTCATGCACTTTTTTTTTTTTTTTAGTTTCTTTATGTTCATTTTAAGTCTTTTGATTAGATGCATTATTTACATTCTTTCATGCTCATTTCATTTATGTTATTTTTCAATTTAAGTGGTATTGCTCTAATTTCATAAATTCATTGATTTTCAATTTATTTGACAAATACTTATGAATGATTCTACTTTGGAAATGCACATATTAGTAATTTTGATTCTTATCTCTCACTGCTTTCAGAATATGTTGTCTTTAAATTTCATAGTTTAAGAATTCAATGCTTTCTCAGTATAGGATATCATTAGAGGAAATTTTAGCCTTAATTTCCCCATGAAATTTTCATGTATGTAAAATGTTAACCAATCAAAATACTATAAATTTAAAAATAGGTACGTGTAAATATTTTGGAGGGAATATAAAAACTATTTTTTTAGTTGTATTTTCGAGTTATCTCCTTATAGGTTTACTCAAATTTCAAGTGTAAACACACATTGGATGCAAAATTAAATTCCACATCTAATGAGTACCCATTATGCATACTTTTGAGAAGGCTCACACTGATAAAAATTGAATATACATTAAAAAAAAAACGTGTTCAACATATTTTTTTCATGTATCTTCATCTTTATCAATGTGAGTTGTCTCGAAAGTATACATAATTGGTATTCATTAGGTGCGGAATTTAATTCTACATCCAACAAGTGTCTACACTTGAAATTTGAGTAAACCTATACATTGAAAAAAATAGTATTTTATTTTCCCTCCAAAATTCATAACTCGTATTTGATTATTTTCCTATTATTTTATTAATTTTCCTTAGGAGGCCAATTTCAGGCGGAAATTTCCTCTAATGAATGCTTTCTAGATTAAATTTACATGCAAGTCATTAGAATAGATTTACTTCCATTTCACTATAATAGATTTATTTTCATGTCAGTAGAGTAAGTTTATTTTCATGTAAATTACCATCTCAATTTCATTGATTGAAAGATTTATTTCCAAGTTCCGAATTTAAGACTTTTGAAAAGGAAAGCCTGTGCATAGTCATCTTAGATATTTTTCATGAATAGGTTTTATTTCAGTTTTTTCGTTTCTTTCAATAAATTAGGATTCCCTTTTGGAATTCAAAGTTTATTTCTAACATATATTGTGCAAGTATACTTCACATATTCACGAACCCCGGGTTTGACAATTTAGTGAAAAATAATTTAACTGAAAATTAAATTACCCAACAACTCTGTCAAATTTTGTTCAATGTGAATGATATATATCAATTTTATTTCCCATAACACCTAAAATATAGGCAATGAATTCACTTTGTAGTTTGGAATGTATGGTTTGTGCTTAGTAAATATTGAGAACAATGCAAGGACCAAAGAAAGGCCTCATCACAATGGAAAAGCACATTTTGTATTTATTGATGTAAGCCTTAAGTTCAAACTTTTCATTAATAAAACAATTTTTAGTGTATCAAGAAAATAAAAAAAATATTGTAAAAGATTTTAGTTACATATTTGAAATTCATATATGTTAATTATTTGCTAAAAATTTGTTCCACTTGCATTTTATCAAAATTTCCAACAAAAAACACATACATAACTTGGGAAATGAATTACATATATAAATTTGGATGCACTTATCTATTCTTGGATCAAGTAAAATTATTTTATTTAATGAAGAATAACTGCAAGCTCCCTAGTGAAGAGCATCTTTTGGGAGCAATTGATGGAGGATAGATGATCCTCTAGCCAACCAATCCCCCATCATATGATTGAGAGACCCTTATCCTTTCTCCACCAAAACTATACCATAAAAAAATGAATATTACAATTCCATTAACTTTCCTAGTCGTACTTTGTCTCTTGCTAATCAAGTACATCACTTCAATCACATATATCAACTTAGACAATATGCCAAAAAGGTTTTCCCTCACTGTCCAAAAAAAATCATATTCATTAGAGGCAAAGGATAGAAATAACAGTAACTATACAATAGTAATACCAAGCAACAAGATCATCATGTATAAATACCCTTTTTTTCCTTATATTTTTATCCTTCTGTATATAATTTATGTGATATTTTATAATAACTCATTTATCTTTATTAATAATAATAAAATTATCAATCTTCAACTTATAAAAAGCCTATAATTACATAATCTTAAATCCATATTCATAAAAACAAACAAGTGAGTATCATGAATTCAATAATATCACACATAAATGAGAAGTGCGGACTATTTCATGAACTATGAGTAAAGCTCTTTGTTTTTACTCAACAAATTATCTAAATTGTTTAGTGGAAGATTGAGTGTATCCAAAAAGGAAAATATAATCTAAAAAAAATGATATGGTTTTATTTTTGTTCAATTTTATTAATATCATAAAATTCCATTATGTATATATATGCTTTGGATGTATTCGTATATTGCATCTTGTTCAAATATATTCAAAAAATGGGCCTTATCTAGTGCACAGGAGTTGATACATACGGTAAAATAAGCAAAACAATTAGCCAAAAGAACACTATATAATGTCTTTTCCATACGTTAACAACATTATAACATAGATAGTGTCTCATAAACTATGAAAAGAACAAAATTTGATAACATCTTCATCTCAATGAAGAGAAACATAGAAATTAATTGTAGTAAATATCTTCATTCAACAACTTCATCTATAAATGGCCGGCGATAATATTCAAAAAACTGTCCATTTTGATGTTCTGAAATCAACCTGTTCCCAATGCCCAGTCAAATTCCTTCTTTAAAAACATTGTCCGCCTAAATATTGAGCTACCTATACACATGTGAAAGAGAAAAATGATTAAAATTAGCTTTTAATATTATAATCTCATCCACCAAAGGAAATAATCTCAAGTTGTGACGTCTATAAACCCTATTTATCCAGCTAATTACCAATAATGAGTCACAAAAAATCTAAATTTTCTCCACTCATTTCTCCACCACAAATTTTAACAGACTATTTAATGCCATTGGCTCTCAATAATTATTTGAGCCTTCTCGAGAGACCCATTTTTATGAATAAATACTGAGTGTCAGAAAAAAATGAAGAATCACTCCTTCTCCACATTGTTTTGGATCAACTTGCGAATCCCCATTGAAAAAATCCGAAGGATAAGATTTCTCTATAATTAGAGTAATTAGTTCTCAATGATTGTTCACAATTAACTCTTTTGGAAATAGATAAAAAAAAATCACCAAAATTTGTGTAGTTTTAATTTCTGTAGGTCTCAATCGTTCATTAAATATAGCTCTATTTTTTTCCATCCAAATACCCAAACATGATAAGAGAGGTATCACTTTGAAATATTTTACCCCTCTAGTGCAAAGCCACTAAAACCAAGCCTCTAATAAAATATCACCTTGCCAAGAACAAGTGGGCACAAATCTATTCCTTAAAGAGTCATACTGCTTTTGAATGTGAATGGTTAATAGTAAGATGATTGATTGATTCTTCCTCCTCATTTCACAAAGCACACTTAATTGGCCCATGTAGATTTTGTTTACTAAAAGTATCCATGGTGGGAGTTTTATTTTCCATAGCGCACCACATAAAGAGCTTATATTTAGGGGGAGATTTTAGTTTCAAGATTGGCTTTTACCAGTCCCCTTAAATATCCATTAATATACCCGCAATAAAAATAATATATCATGCTATTTGAGTATATATTCCATTAGGATCATGTGACCAAACCAACTCATCAGGTTCTTGCAACAATTTAATATGTGTTTCTCTTAAACTTTATGTATATGTTCTTTGATGTTTATGATATGGATTTGGTAGTCCTAATTGTTTTGCTGACAACCAACCTTGTAGGAATTTGATCATCTCTTAAGGTAGTATATGTTCACTTTGACTTTCAAATCATGGATCAAGACCTACCTTTAGATGTGATCCATCCACTACTTTTTAAGCTACCTCCTATTCAATAAATGAGAAAGAGGAAATTACAACTTTCCATATTATTAAAACAATTGGTTGTTGTTTATTTGGCTTCCTTAACCACTCTTCTAAAAACGAAGTAAAAATATACTTTTTGTGTACTAATTTTGTCCCTAAGAAGGAAATTTTAGAAGTCTCCAACCAACTTTGGTTGTTAATGCTTTTGAAAATAAAGAAAATTTATTCAATCCCCATCCACCAAATGGATTTGGGATTGCAATCTTATCCCATTTAACCCAAGGATGAACTGAATGGTCCAACAATCCTCTCTATATAAATTTTGAACAAATATTCCTTATCTTTGTGAAAACGCCTCTAGAAATCCATGAAAGAGACATCTAGCATACATGGATAGCCTCAAAAATATATTTTATTAGAACCAAACTACGAGGTTTAGATATTCATCTCATACACCATAATTTCAATATTTTTTCAATTTTGACAATCAATCAAAACCAGTCCGCATTTTTACAATAATTTGGATTTAATTTGAATTCCAAATATTTCAAACCTTCAGTAAATTAAACAATAGCCTAAGGGAAAACATTTTGAATTCTATGTAGTTCTTCAACACTAAGACTACAATGAGATAGAGTATAATTTTCTATATTAATGACCATACATGTGATCATTCCAAATAATGCAATAGCATCTTGAATAGCAATAGAATCTTGTCTTGATCCATCATAAAAAATGAGAATTCCACAAAAATATAACAAATGTGTTATGTAAAGGCCATTTGATATAAATATACCTTTATATTCCCTCTACGTTTGGCATGTCCAAGAATTTTTCTTAAAACTTTAGCGAATAATAAAAACAAAAGTGAGTGAAGATGGATACCCGTGATGAAGGCCTCTTTGTGCATGAAAAATGGAGAAGTCGGGTCATTAATTAGGACTACAAATGAGGTTGAGGAGATACAGTTCATTATCTAGTGAACGATGTCTAACCAAAAGCCCAAATGACTGAAAAAAGGCATATATAGATCCAACTAATCGTGTCATATGCTTTTGAGAAATAAATTACATAATTATAATATATACTAGAAATTGCACAACATGTTGCAAAAGAAACGCCTTAAGGCAATAGAATAGGAAAGAGTAGCCTAAAAGAAATAAGATTTTGCAGAGAAGAAGCCATTGTGAAGGAATGAAAGGAAAATTTTGCATCCATGGAAGCACATCGTGGAGGTTTCAAAGATATTGATGATAAGAGTTATCACCCAGAAAGATTCAATTCTTAAACTCTGAAGCCTCTTCTTGATTGAAAAAATACTAAACTGATAAGATATATCAAACTTCTTGGCACAATGTGTCAGCTTGCAACACGTCCAAATAAAACAACTGAAGTAAATACTATCAGATGGTTTTCAATGCATTTATGTAATAAAAATAGAGCTAAGAACTTTTGAAGACTACTTCATTGAAAATTAGAAGCATCTTCATGCATGTTGGCATCAACAGAAAACTGAAATGATTAGCATATATCATTGCAGACATGGTTATATTTTTTCATGGATTAGGTGGTATGTATCAGTGAGAAAGGATATTAAATTCGGTTATAAGTACTGCAACTGCTACATGAACTATTCATAGTCCTTAATGATATATTCAAGTTTCTTTCACAATACTAATCAAGTGTCTAAAGAAGCCATCATCACTTCCAAAATCACATATTTAAACATACAAGTTGTAAAAATTGAATTTGTTTCATAAATTTTAATAGAATCGTGTGCTCAGATCTAAGATATAGTTCTTAAACTCTAAAGCCTCTACTTGATTGAAAACATACTAAACTCATAATATATAGTTGAAGAGAATATGTGTGTGTGTGTGTGTGTGTGTGTGTGTGTGTTTTAATTTAATTTGAAAATAAAAAAATTAAGTTGAATTTAAGTTAAAGATATTGTCTGATCATGCCAACATGAATGCCTCATGAATAAAGAAATAGATTGTGATTTTCTACCTTCAAAATCAAAGGTATTTTTGGTGCAGTTCCTCCATATTTAATATTGATCACTTCCTATTGAGTCACCTATGTATTAGTTTCTTCAGGATCTTTGAAAATATTCAAAATATCACATTGTTCTTTACTAGTGATCTCCCTGGTGTCTACCATGTTCTTGTTTTTTCAGTATCACTGATATGAATTTGGTTTCTTTTGTTCTTTGTGAATATAGTAAAAAAGGTATGGAGAGGTGGCTTTCATCACTTCAAGAGAAGTAAAAATAAGGCTATTGAGAAAATAACTCCAACACCGAGAGAGATTCGGTAGCATTTATGGAATTGGCGAACATGGCTTGTTCTCTGGTGTTGGCTACTAAACATAGCTTTCTTGATCATGTGTAGAAGAAATGAATTTGTATTTAGCTTATATCACATTAACAATGAAATTGCCAAAATTCATGGTAGGCTTTCCATCACATTTCTAGAGAAAATTATAACACATTATCACACTTTTCTTATCATAGATAAATGCTCCTATATGACTCAACGATGGATTTCATCACTTAAGAGCATTAAAAACAAGTTTATTGCAGAAAAAAACTCCAACACATTTGTAGAGAAAATTATAACACAGTATCACACTTTTCTTATCAGAGCTAAATGCTCCTATATGAAACAACTATGGATTTCATCACTTAAGAGTAGTAAAAACAAGTTTATTGAGAAAAAAAACTCAAACAAATTTGTAGAGAAAATTATAATACATTATCACACTTTTCTTATGAGAGCTAAATGCTCCTACATGCAACAATGATGGCTTTCATCAAGAGCAGAACAAACAAGTTTATTGAGACAACAACTCTAGCACTGAGAGAGATTTGGAAGCAACTGTTGAATTGGTGAACATGTCTTGCTCTATGGTGTTGGATATTGGGCATAGATTTCTTGATATTGTATACAACAATGTAAATTTTCATGTAGCTTTTACTACATTAACCATGAAATTGTCAACATTTAGGGCACACTTTCCATCACATTTGTAGAGAAAATTACAATAAAGTATCACATTTTTCTTATCATATCTAAATGTTCCTATATGCAACAACCCCCTTGTGCCTCATAGTTTAAATTTGTGCAAGAAGGAGGAGAGGAGGAGTGTTAAGGTGCAAGCTAGAATAAGAAGAGAAAGAAGAATCTTGTTTGGGACTTGAGATAGATTCATTCTCTGCACATCTCGAGTAAAGCTTAATAAAAAAAAACTCACCATACTTTGAATTTCTGAAATAAATATCTTAAAAATTAGAATATCAATTTAATACATTTTACTCAATTACACATTTAACAATATACATTTAAAAAAATATAAATATAAATTACTATTTTAAACAAAACTATTCTAAATAAAAATATTACAAAGGATAACATTAATTACCATGGCCCTCATGCACATTCCTCTTATTTCTAATGTTTGTAACTTATTCTTAATCACATAGTATCAATTTATTAAAACTATAATCTACAAGTCTCACTTTTTATAGATTTGGTGGAAGGATAGAGTATCTAAATTCCCTTACCCTTTAAGAAGCATCCTCAATTACTGTACCACCCACCTCGAAATCCAATCTAGAAATCTTAGGTTTTTCTAAATTGATCAAGAGTATAGAATTTTTAGGGTGTCATTTTATGTGCACTAAAATTCCCATGAGGTCCATCACTATGTATGTGATTCATTGCAACCTTGGATATATTCTATGAGTTGTTGTGATTTTTTGTTTGTGGCTACAACTTCGTTTTGGTTGTCACCTATTTATCATGATTCAAAACTTTGTTATCATCTCAAATTCTTATAGCATTAGATATATTCTGTGAGCTAATGTGATGTTTTGTTATTCACAATGATTCAAAAATCAATTATTATACCACAAGATTAACTTTCTGATTATCTATTTTGTTTATAAACCCTTTAAAAAAACCATTGGAATATTTGATTTTACATTGTGATCTCCCCAACATGGGTTGGGGTTTAAAAAATTGGAGAGTAAATTGAGCGGTTATTGTTAGAAATTGTTATATAAGATGGAAAATTTGGATGGTTTGTAGACAATTTGGATGCCATAACATATATCTATTTTGAACTTTTTAGTGTCCCTCGCCAACATTTCAACTGAGAACGTCAATACATCACTATGCAAATGATAACTTGTGACATCACTAGCCATTTTCTTTGATTGTGGATCAAGTTATAAACTAATAATGTGTGAAATCCGTAGCCATTTTCTTTGATTTTGGATTTGTCTCAACTTACTCTATTGCTAATCACAGTGTCAATTTTGTAAAACTATAATCTACAGTAAGGACTGAATGGGTTTTTTCTTTTGTAAGTTTTGTTTGGAATTGAAAGATAAAAAAAATTATAAAATCTAAAATTATGTAGTGAAAAACTTTGTTTAAAATTTCAGACTAAAATTTTCAGTAAGTTTGACATCATATAATATGAAAGTTGTTTATAATTATAAAGTAAAAAACATTTAAGATTTTTTTAGCTAAAATTAGGTAATTAAAGATATGTATATATATATATATATATTGAATGGAAGAAATTTGATATTCATTAACAAAAAAAAATCCTAAAGAGTATGTATGTAGTTACAAACTATTACAATTAATTAATTAAAGGTAAATTTAGTGTTATTTAAGAAATGAGAATTATGAATATTCATCATTATTTCTAAGATACGTTTTATTAAGTAAAATTTTAAAAAAATAATGGTTATAAACATTTAAAAATAATTTTATTAAATAATTAGTTTAGATCTATATTATTTATGAGAGAGATCAATTCTCTTTTCACTCTAAAAGGGGTTTGCATACCAAGACATTTGATCCCTCTTGGCTCTTGGTAGATCCAGAGTTAAGATTTATCAAGGCCATTTTAATTTCTTTTTTCCTTTTTTATTGTGTTTTTTATCCATGCAATTTAAATTAATTGGTTTTTGTGGAGTTTAATTTTATGATATAAATTTTGTTTAAATCTTATGTGCAATAAAATTCCCATGATGTCCATCATTATGTATGTGATTCATTGCAACCTTGGATATATTCTATTGAGTTGTTGTGATTTTTTGTTTGTGGCTACAACTTAGTTTTGGTTGTCACCTAGTTATCATGATTCAAACTTTGTTATCATCTCAGATTCTTATAGCATTAGATATATTTTGTGAGCTAATGTGATGTTTTGTTTGTCACAATGATTCAAAATTAATTTTTATACCACAAGATTGACTTTCTGATTATCTTCTTTGTTTATAAACCTTTTAAAAAAATCACTAGAATATTTGATTTTACACTGTGATCTCCCCGGCATGGGTTGGGGTTTAAAAAATTGGAGAGTAAATTGAGCGGTTATTGGTAGAAATTGTTGTATAAGATCGAAAATTTTGATGGTTTGTAGACAATATGGATGCCATAACATATATCTATTTTAAAATTTTTAGTGTCTCTGGCCATCATTTCCACTGAGAACGTCAATACATCACTATGCGCATGATAACTTGTGACATCTCTAGCCATTTTCTTTGATTGTGGATCAAGTTATAAACTAATAACTTGTGAAATCCGTAGCCATTTTCTTTGATTGTGGATTAGTTTATAAAGTAGAATAAAGGTTATGACCAAACTTGTACAAAAAACCCCTTGGAGGTGTCTCAACTTACTCTATTGTTAATCACATAGTGTCAATTTTGTAAAACTATAATCTACACTAAGGACTAAATGGGTTTTTTCTTTTGTAAGTTTTGTTTGGAATTGAAAGATAAAAAAAATTATAAAATCTAATTTTATTTTTTTTGTCAATTTGGTAGTGTCTCGCTATTTTCTATTTATAATTTGGAAGCAGGTTACAAAATATAAAATTTAGTCTGTGGCCTGCCCGTAGGAAACCAGGTCTGATGGCCACCTTAAAGCGTTAAAAATCTAAAATTATGCAGTGAAAAATTTTGTTTAAAATTTCAGACTAAAAAGTTGAATAAGTTTGACATCATATTTATGATTATAAAGTAAAAAACATTTAAGATTTTTTAAGCTAAAATTTGGTAATTATATATATATATATATATATATATATATATATATATATATATATAGAACGGAAGAAATTTGATATTCATTAAAAAAAAAAATCCTAAAGAGTATGTATGTAGTTACAAACTATTACAGTTAATTAATTAAAGGTAAATTTAGTGTTATTTAAGAAATGAGAATTATGAACATTCATCATTATTTCTAAGATATATTTTATTAAGTAAAATTTTAAAAGAATAATCGTTATAAACATTTAAAATAATTTTATTAAATAATTATTTTAGATCTATATTATTTATGAGAGAGATCAATTATTTTTCACTCTAAAAGAGGTTTGCATACCAAGACATTTGATCCCTCTTGGCTCTTGGTAGATCCAGAGTTAAGATTTATCAAGGCCGTTTTAATTTCTTTTTTCCTTTTTTATAGTGTTTTTTATCCATGCAATTTAAATTAATTAGTTTTTGTGGAGTTTAATTTTATGATATAAATTTTGTTTAAATCTTATGTGCACTAAAATTCCCATGAGGTCCATCATTATGTATGTGATTCATTGCAACCATGGATATATTCTATGAGTTATTGTGATTTTTTGTTTGTGGCTACAACTTAGTTTTGGTTGTCACCTAGTTATCATGATTCAAAACTTTGTTATCATCTCATATTCTTATAGCATTAGATATAATCTGTGAGCTAATGTGATGTTTTGTTTGTCACAATGATTCAAAAATCAATTATTATACCACAAGATTGACTTTCTCATTATCTATTTTGTTTATAAACCCTTTAAAAAAACCACTGGAATATCTGATTTTACACTGTGATCTCCCCAGCATGGGTTAAGGTTTAAAAAAAATTGGAGAGTAAATTGAGCGGTTATTATTAGAAATTGTTGTATAAGAAGGAAAATTTGGATGGTTTGTAGACAATATGGATGCCAGAACATATATCTATTTTGAACTTTTTAGTGTCCCTAGCCGCCATTTCAACTGAGAACATCAATACATCACTATGCGAATGATAACTTGTGACATCGCTAGCCATTTTCTTTGATTGTGGATCAAGTTATAAACTAATAACTTGTGAAATCTATAGCTATTTTCTTTGATTGTGGATCAGTTTATAAAGTAGAATAAAGGTTATGACAAAAATTGTATAAAAAACCTCTTAGGGCTGTCTCAACTTACTCTATTGTTAATCACATAGTGTCAATTTTTTAAAACTATAATCTACGGTAAGGACTCAATGGGTTTTTTCTTTTGTAAGTTTTGTTTGGAATTAAAAGATTAAAAAAATTATAAAATTTAAAATTATGTAGTGAAAAACTTTGTTTAAAATTTCAGACTAAAAAGATGAATAAGTTTGACATTATATAATATGAAAGTTGTTTATGATTATAAAGTAAAAAACATTTAATAATTTTTTAGCTAAAATTAGGTAATTAAGGATATGTATATATATAATTTTTGAACGGAAGAAATTTGATATTCATTAACAAAAAAAATCCTAAAAAGTATGTATGTAGTTACAAACTATTACAATTAATTAATTAAAGGTAAATTTAGTATTATTTAAGAAATGAAAATTATGAACATTCATCATTATTTCTAAGATACATTTTATTAAGTAAAAATTTAAAAGAATAATAGTTATAAACATTTAAAAATAATTTTATTAAATAATTAGTTTAGATCTATATTATTTATGAGAGATATCAATTCTCTTTTCACTTTAAAAGAGGTTTGCATACCAAGACATTTGATCCCTCTTGGCTATTGGTAGATCCAGAGTTAAGATTTATCAAAGCCATTTTAATTTCCTTTTTCCATTTTTATAGTGTTTTTTATCCATGCAATTTAAATTAATTGGTTTTTGTGGAGTTTAATTTTATGATATAAATTTTGTTTAAATCTAACAAATTTTTAATAACATCATTTTAACTTAAAAGTCACCAAAACCTAAATAGTTATCTTAATTTCCCCCTTTAAATAAACTACATTCCACGTGAATACCATGGATCAATACCATGCATTGTTTTTATAGTTTATTATTATTTTATTTTTATTTTTTTTATTTTTTTATTGTATTTTGGCCTAGTTAAAGTGCTCATTACATTATGTCATTCTTTTTATTTAATTTACCTTTATTTTTATTTTTTGTAATTTGGCATAGTCAAAATGTTTAACATGTCATAACAACATTTCTATCATACTTTTTTGGAGAGCATTGTGACACAAAATTGTAATATTTAAATACGCAAATAATTATTTTTCTTTTTAATAGTGTTTTTTATCCATTTAATTTAAATTAATTGACTTGTGTGGAGTTTAATTTTATGATATAAATTTTATTTAAATCTAACAAAGTTTTAATAACATCGTTTTAACTTAATAGTCACCAAAACCTAAATATTTATCTTAATTTTCCCCTTTAAATAAATTAAATTCCACATAACTACCATGGGTCAATACCATGGGCTGTTTTTATAGTTTATTATTATTTTATTTTATTATTTTTATTTTAAATAGTTATGTTCCTTTTTAATAGTGTTTTTTATCCATTTAATTTAAATTAATTCGTTGTGTTGATTTTAATTTTATGATATAAATTTTATTTAAATCTAACAAATTTTTAATAACATCTTTTTAACTTAAAAGTCACCAAAACCTAAATAGTTATCTTAATTCCCCCCTTTAAATAAACTAAATTCCTATTATTCTTTTTATTTAATTTATTTTTATTTTTATTTTTGTGTAATTTGACATAATAAAAATGTGAAGAATGACATAACAACATTTCTATTATATTTAATACTTATTAAAAAAAAAAAACTAACATTATAAAAAACATATATAAAACTATTTATTTGTGGATCTAATGGCCTAAAACATTTCAATCGTCTAACATTTGATCCAATGGCTCAGACATGGACACATTGGCTGGAGTTGTTTTCAAATAAGAATGCCTTAAGGCATAAATATAAATACTGGTTTATAATAATTATAATAAAAATAGTTTAACATTGAAATTATAATATATAGAGTATAAATAAACATAAAAAATGAATTAAAAAATAAAATTTGTATTAAATGATTAAATTTGTATAATTAGTATTTTATTAATCCCTACCTAGGTAAGATGGTAACAATCAATTTTCCTATTAACTACTATTATTTTCATTGACCAATACAAGTTAAGCATTTCATTATTTATTCAATGTGTCATGTGTCTTATTTCAAGGTTATCTCAGTAGTTATTCAATGTGTCATGTGTGTGTCATGTGTCTTATTTCAAGGTTATTTCATTAGTTATTCAATGTGTCATGTGTCTTATTTCAAGGTTCTTGACATTTATCCCATATAGCCTATGAAATTGTCTTCATTGACCAATACAAGTTAAGCATTTCATTAGTTATTCAATGTGTCATGTGTCTTATTTCAAGCATTTCATTAGTTATTCAATGTGTCATGTGTCTTATTTCAAGGTTATTTCATTAGTTATTCAATGTGTCGTGTGTGTCGTGTGTCTTATTTCAAGTTTATTTCATTAGTTATTCAATGTGTCATGTGTCTTATTTCAAGGTTCTTGACATTTATCCCATATAGCCTATGAAATTCGTATAATTATTATTTTATTAATCCCTACCTAGGTAAGATACTAATTTCATTAGTTAATCAATGTGTCGTGTATGTCATGTGTCTTATTTCAAGGTTATTTCATTAGTTATTCAATGTGTGTCATGTGTGTCATGTGTCTTATTTCAAGGTTATTTCATTAGTTATTCAATGTGTCATGTGTCTTATTTCAAGGTTCTTGACATTTATCCCATATAGCCTATGAAATTTTCTTATTCAATGTGTCATGTGTCTTATTTCAAGGTTCTTGACATTTATCCCATATAGCCTATAGCCTATGAAATTTTCTTATTCAATGTGTCATGTGTCTTATTTCAAGTTGACATTTATCCCATATAGCCTATGAAATTTTCTTTCAAGGTTATTGACATTTATCCCATATAGCCTTTGACATTTAGCCTAAGAGGTTCGTGACATTTATCCCATATAGCCTAAAAAAATTTCTTGACGTTTATCCCATATAGCCTATGATGAAATTTTCTTGACCAATACAAGTTAATGTTTAACTTTATAATTTCTATAAATTGGTCTCATTTCATTAGCTATTCAATAACATGAAGATGATTAAACAAATTAGTTGGACAAAACAAACATAGTTGAGTGAATGGTTCCTCCTTGAGCAAGCTATTATATTCATCACTTCCATCCCTCGACGCACTGTCAATTACCATGGAAACATGTGGGCTGATGAGTTCATACTAGATATCAACTCGTTGTATGGTATATAATTTCAATTACTCTATTACCACGGAAACATGTGGGCTGATGAGTTCATACTATGTATCAACTCGTTGTATGGGGTACTTTCAATTACTCTGTCATGGCAACTATATGTAGCTTTTTCATCTACTCTTTCTTTGATTTTAGTTTTATGTTTGTTAGCTTTTATTTTTATGTTTGTTATTAGTTATCAACATATCATGGCACCTATCTCTATTTTGTCCATCTATATATGAATTGTGCTGCATTGGAAGCAAGCACCTGCATATTATGAACACATTGGAAAGCTTATTGCTCCAAAAAAAAAAAAAAAACACCGACACGTGTCCTTCATCTCATCACAAAAAATAGGCAACGAACTTGACAGACTAATTTAGAAAATAATTTAGAAAATAAGGGCTCACTTGATGTTTATTTATTTTCGCAACCAACCCCATGGTCTAGCCTCGATAATGAGAAATGGAAAAGAAGGCAAGGCAATGCAATGCAATTTATATTTGTTGTTAATGGCTTAAATTGCAAAGGATTCACATATAAGGATAATGAATACCTGTTACAGAAAAAAAGAATCAATCTAAGAAATTAGGATTGTTCATTGCATGGTATTGGTACATTGGATTTCTTTTTCAAGCCATGCTTAGCTTTAGCATTTATTGCTCTTGCACTGTGTTTACTTCCCACATTTCTAGTAGGTTTGGTGCTCGGGTTCAACTTCCAAAGGATGACAGGAAATATTTTTATTCAAAATTGTTCATAAAATATAATGCATTCAATTCGAAGTTACAAAATCACCTATATAGAAAGGAACTCTAATCTATGAATGAAACATATGGGTTGAAAGTTGAAACCATTGTTGGCTACCATTTTTACTCCGATAGGCGTTTTTCTATTGGAATTGGAAACTTTAATTTTGGAAATTTTAATCCTTTTGCTAATTAATATTTTTGATCAAATGGTCTAAATTGAAAGATGTCAGTATATTCTCGTCATCGCCACTGCATCAATGAATGAAATTAAAATTTATAACTTCCTTAAATGTTTAAATCACATGTTTAAACCATAATTAAATTATTTTTTTACAAAGAATGATTAAAAATTAACCACGTCTGGTAATTAATGAAAAATGAATTGAAAAAAATAGAATGTGCATTTATTTTGAAACGTACACCTTTTCGCATTGTGAAATATATTCCTAATCAACTATTTTCCAAGTGTCAACTATTTGCCAAGTGTTTTAATGTAACAATTATCTCATTGTGAAACGTATGCATAATCAACTATTTGCCAAGTGTTCTAAGGTAACAGTTACTAGGGTGGATTACTAATTCCCTCTTATACCATTGTACACTATCAAACATTTGCCAAGTGTTGTATGCTTAATCAACTATTTGCCAAGTGTTCTAAGGTAACAGTTACTAGGGTGGATTACTAATTCCCTCTTATACCATTGCACATTATCAAACGTATGTGTGGTCATCCATTTGCCAAGTGAATAATGATTACTTGTATGACTCTCTATGCGTTATAGAGTTTAATTTTTAATTTTTTTATAAAATTTTAGGTTTAACATGAAGTGTTATGATCATAATGACATAATCAACTTTATTTTTATAATTATATAAAGTAAAACATAAACATTTATATTTATATCAACATAAAGAAAATCATAATAGTACTCATAATGTTAAATTTTAATTTTTTTTTATTTAATTTATAATATAACATTTTGGCTTTGTTCATATCAAATGGATTGACATCCATCATTATAATGACCATATTTATAATGTCATAGTTGTTTAGCTTGTTCCATATTAGTATAAATAATTGTGTTTATATAAAGATAAAAATAAAGTAATATTATATAAAATAAACTAAAATAAGATAAATACATTTTTATTTTTTTAGACACAAAACAATATATATTAATTATTTGAAAGTGTACATTATTATAATTGTGTAAACTATGATTAATAATAATTATTATATTTAATAATTATTTTTATTATTACATTATTATTACCATAATTATATTTAATTATTTGAAATCTACTTAAAACATAATGTAAAATTTATATTTAAATGATTTACATAGTAGAAATAGTCTACATGAAGGCCAACAATTTTCTTTTGCATTTTTATTAATAGTGATTTTTTGTATTTCTTAAAAATAACCATTAATAAAAAAATATATTAAGTAATTTTATATCAATTTAATACTCTAAATTTAAAATATAATTGTATTATTAAATTGTACTTTACATAATGTAACTCACAATTTATTATGTAGGTTACAATCATAAATTATTATGTAGTTTACAATTAAAAGTATGGCATGCAATGGAGCGCCGCTATTATTAGTGTGTGTGCCTCATTTTCCATATTCTTTACTTAATACACTTCTTTAAATTGAAACGGCTCTCATTCAATTTGGTGTGTGTGCCTCATCTTCCATATTCTTTAATTAATACACTTCTTTAAATTGAAACGGTTCTCATTCAAATTACATAAAACCAATTCAATACAAAAAAAATGAAATTCATTTAAAAAGAAATCGAACAAATTGAGACATGATGCAGGTTTCATTAAACATAATCTGTTGTGCAGGTTTATTGTTTCTTCACAAGTTCAATTTGATATCCAGGTTAGTACAACTTTTTGGTTCATTGGTTTTTTCCAAAATTGCAGCAAAATTTCTTAAGTTTCATAGATTGAATGGTATATAATAGATTGACTGGTAAACATGTACGTGAAGCTTCTATTTTATAACTAGGTTCAGTGCCATATATTCGGCTTTAAAGATTTATTAAATTGTTCACACTGTGAATACAAAGTGGGAGGTATGTAAAACTAAGGCCCTCCTTGTTTTGATAATCATGCTCAATGAAGAATGCTCAATTTGATTTCTTTGATCACTCAAATGTTTATTATTTCATATTTTTATCATATTCCTCTATTTCATTTGTAGGTTTTGAACGTTCAATATGCATAGATTTATTCGACTCAGTATCAATATTATCTAATGACATTGGGTCACGATTTTTCTTTATAAACCAAATGCTAATTCTTTTGGCCATGTTGCTAGTGATTTGGGCATCAATAAAAATGAAAAAATATTCTCTAAAACCATACTGTGTATCCTATGAAAGTGGAAATGGTTTTTTGGCTGAGGTGAAGAAGCAAGCTTTTCTGAAACATTTTCCTAAAATCTTTCAATTTTCTTTGTCTCTCGCAAGATTTTCTCATTTTCTCATGACCATTTTCTAAGAGTTTGAAAAAACTATTTTGACACAAAAATTATCCCATGAATCCCCAACTATTGTTTCTTTAAATCATACTAATATGTGGATCAAACGATAATGAAACATGCTACTTTTGTGGTTCTTAAAACCCTCTTGACAAAACTTGGACATTTTCATGAGGCTTTTGTGCAGATTAAATAGTATTTTGTGCAAATTAAATGGTAGATTCAAATCGGGTCAATTATATCACGCCAATTAGGTTTTATAAGTTTAGAGGAATACCTTTTATATTGTATGTGGTTTGAGAGAAATAATTTTGTCCATGGCATGTCTTTAACTCGGAAATTATTTTAACACAGCTAACCTTCCCAACCGTCTGAAAGCCTCATTCACAAAAATCTCCATATCAACAATTCAGTGGACTTTACCATTTAATTTTGTTCAATTTTTTTCTCTACGTCAACATTGGGTGCTCTGAGAGATTTTATAAACTCCCTTCAACCGAATTTTCTTGAATAAGGCTATGTATTCTTCATATGCCTAATGGTTTCACCTCTAATAGCTTTGGTTGGATCGTACAACTAGAGCCATAGAAAAAGTGTGTGAATTATTTGTAGGGAGATAGTAGAGACTTGATCTAGGGTTTCAAAAATTTAGCAAAAAATAAACTAATTAAGGTTTGGTAGAAAAACATCAACCTAAAGACATACCAAAAACCTCTCTAAAATAACCATGGTTTTAAATGAAAAATGAATGAAAGTATACAAAACTCTTGGAGTGTTTTGGAAATTAGGTGGCTTGAAATGACAAGAGAAAATGGGTATTAGCAGTACGTGGTGGCAATACAACTATTTCAAAATCATAATGAAATGAATTGGTCTCTAGATATTTCAGAGCAACCTTGCATTGTATATGAAAATACTATCTAGTGAAGTAATCATTTTTTATTTTTGTATTTATAAATATAAAAATAATAAAAAATGTAATTATAATTTTGATAATTAATATGTATAATTAATTGATTGTTATTTTTGTGTGATGATCTTTGGCAGTTGTATTTTATATTTTGCATATACAATTTTATATACAAATTGTGTTTAATTGTATATACAAATTTTGGGAGTTGCATTTTATATTTTTACCTTAAAAATAAGGTTAGTAAAATATCCATCTTATTGCTATTAATAACCAACCAAGATTTATCTTAACCTTGGATCTATCAAGAACCCTAATGAACTTTTTGACCCCAATATATTCATTACATAGAAGTCAAAATCCTCCAATAACCGAAATATTTTTGTTATTTGTTGGCTTCAGATTGAATGTACTTCACTGGTATTTGTGACCACCTAATCATTGTTGTTTCTCTGAGCTCTTATAACACCTACAAATCTCCCCCAAAATACATATTATCAAGATGAAATTATATTTGTAAATACATATTTAATATTATTATGAAATTATCATTTAAATTATGAAAAAATAAATTATATAAAAATTTATAGAATTAATATTGATGCATGAGTGAGATTTATTGGCCAATCATGTAATACAAATAATATATATTACTAGATATTAAAGAAATTTTATTTTCATTACCCTTCACTAAAGAAATTTTATTATTATTTATTATCGTTGTTAATATTGATACTCTTAATATAATATAGTTAATTCAATTAATATAATTATTATTAATATATAATACTATCAATATATTGATACGTTAATATAATAAAATTTATACAATTTATATTATTATTACAACCTATATCATTAAAATTTCAAATGTTTATTATTTCATATTTATATTTATATTTTTTTATAACTTAATCAAATTAGATCAAATTAATATATATTTATTATAATTATGAGATTATTTTTTCAATTGTTAAATAATACATTATATAAAAATTTATAGAATTAATATTGATGTATAAGTGAGATTCACCTATATACAAAAAGGGTCATTCATGTAATACACATAATGGATATTTGTGGATATTGCTAAGTTTTCTTATTATTAATTTTAATTTTTTCAATATGTAAGCTTTTTATTAATATTAATAAAAATTGAAAACATAAATGTTTAAAATCAACATACAAAGTATTAACATAAATATAAATATTATTACTATTATAAATATTTTCATGATTAATATTAATTACTAAAATTAATATTGATGGATATTAATATTAATAATTTAATAATTTAATAATATTCATTGATATTAACATTAATAATAAATATAAAAATTTCAAATTAAATAAAAAATTATTAATATTAAAATTAAATATCAATATCTATTTTACTGTTAATTAATATTAATATTATTAATAAATACAACTTTGTTAATATTAAACTTAGAAATTTATATAAAAGTAAGTTTCACATTTATACATTAATGTTAACATTTACATTAAACATAAATATAGATATTTCATTAAAGAATAGGATTGATAAATTTAGGTTTACTTAGGTTCTATGACATTAGAATTTAACTTTATGATTTTTTTAGATTCATGGATATTAGAATTAAAAAAATTGGTATTTTTATATCATTTGGTCCATGTAGCATTATGTTATTTTATTATATAAAAATTTATAGAATTAATATTGATGCATGAGTGAGATTCACGGGCCCACCATATAATACAAATAATATATATTACTAGATATAAAATAATTTTTCTTTTCATTACCCTTCACTAAAGAATTTTTTTATTATTTATTTATAAATATTTATTATTTATTATTATTGTTAATATTGATACTCTTAATATAATATAATTAATTCAATTAATAAAATTATTATTAATATATAGGACTAGTAATATATTGATACATTCCAGAGATGCGGGTGCTTAATTCAATACAGGAGGTGGCAGCTCCACTACGTGGCACATGGCCACGCATGGGGCCCATCCTGCAACCCTTAAATGCACCAACTTCTCGCCTCACGTTAACATTACTTTCTCTGGCTCTCGCCTTAATCCCCGTCCGATCCGCAGGCCTGAGCATTACTTCATGGCGTCACTCCCTCCTTCGCTGTCATTTGCATCTTGCTGCCTTAATTTCTCAGTTGTCTCTGCTCAGAGCTCCTCTTCACCCTCCAAGATCCTCTGTGACCTTCATCTTTAGCTGGCCTCGATGCCTCATCACACCTACCATCCCACTGCCTTGTCGCCTCTGCACGCAAACCATCCCACGGCCTCGACACCTCTACAAGCCAGGCTCCCCACTGTCTCTCCCTTGGCTCACGCTCATTCCTGCTCAACCATGCCGCAGAGGCATAGAATGTGTTGCCGAAGAGGTTGAGGCAAGGGCCAGTCCTCATGCCTTCCCATCTCAATTCACGCAGACAGTTGCTCCCCGCCTCCTGAGGAAAATTCGTCTCAATTCCATTATGATTTCTCCCTAGACAGACCTCGAGTCATTTCCACTATCACTGTAAGCTTTCAGGAGACGCCTTTGAGCTCTGCTAGGTCTAATTCTAGAAAACGTCCCAGAAATCAAAAATTTCTCTGGCACCCTCCCAACACTCTCGGAAATCTAAGGCTCTTCCATTCAAACAAGGAGTGCACTCCTCAAGCAGCGAAGGCAGCGGTAGCGACAATCCAGAATGCTCTGTGGATGAGAAGAGGAAAGAGAGTGGCAGCCTTGTGTGCACCGCTACCATGCCTGAGCCCAACGCGCAGCATTTGAAGAAAGACAAGGATTCTTATGATGATTACAGGTGTCTTATCATCGAAGAACCTCTGCCACAGCCTCATGACACATAGCATGACATGCAACCATAGTAATGAGAGGTTACCTCTCTTTGTTGTGTTTCATATCTCAGATATCATGTTTTTCCTTAAGCATTTGGAAAAAACTTGGTAATTTTTTGTTAATGTCGGTTTCCCTACTAAAGGGCATTGATTTTTTGGACCCAGTTTCCCTATTTGGGGCGGTCATACTTTTGTCTCTCCGAACTCGATCACTCCAGAATTAGCCAACATAGTTGTAACCACTGGTTTAATCATTAATAATTTGTTAAGAAACTATTAAGACTTTTTAAACATTTTCTTTTTATTAATATGAGTTTTATATGAGGAACAGAGATTTAATTTGACCAATAAAAAAATGATTATGGAATTGGTTCCATAAGGTAAAATGCGATGTTAAAATAATTCAAGATTATGAGTTAGTTGAACAAAATCGGTTCAAACAGCTTGCCTCACCTCTAAGGATAAAAGGGTAATCCCATATAGGTAGGGGGGTTCGTTGGGTAACCGAGACAAGAAGGTTGGAGAAGATTCCCGAGATTGATATACGAGTGGAATACAAATCTTCCGTCCTTCGTCGGAATTGGAGACTGGACCGGGATCTGTCCCGTGGTCTCTTCCAAGACATTCTGTCAACCGAAAAGCCCGAGATTTGGAGCACGGGGGAGAATGAGGATGTCATTGCCTCATTCATGGTAGGGTGGAAATAGCATAAGTTCGAATATTGAAAGAAAGATAAGTATTTTGTTTCCCCGTTATTTAAAATTATGGAGAATACGAGAGAAAAAAAATCATTTGCGAAGTAGTGTGACCTAATTTGTAAGTAAGGAAAGAAATATATTTATGTATTATGTTCTTGTTTATGAATTAGATAACGGTTAAATTCGAGAACTCGTTAGAAGCGGTAATGCAAAGAGTCGTTACCACGGAAACCTCGTGAGGAAGGCTCTATGTTGGTTTCTCTCTTGCCTATGATAATACATGGAATGAAATGGTCTAGTCATAGCTCTCTATACGGACAAAGAACAAATACCGGAAATCTGTTAAAATAAATAAAAGGATGCAGGGTGTGGTCTCGATGAAAGAATTATGAATTATTGTATTGTTAAACATAGTTGTTTATGTAATATTTTCTACGAAACTCGTACATTTTAGTACATATTGAACAAATTAAATAAGTCTGTAGTAGGAAACGTTACGGAAGAAACCGATTGCAGTAATTTCATATTAGGAACAAAGTACAAAAAAAACTGTGAAATGTGCTATTATCATTTTCCTTATCCTTAAATTCGTAGCATCGTAATGATCAAAAAATAAAATCTACAAGAGAAATTTTTTCACATGCTACTAGAAGCCAACTTCCTACGAAATGCCAAGAACATATATTCTGGAACATATTAACCGAGAAATTTTAGAAACGAGGACTATTATTACGATTAAATACAACAAATCACATGCAACTTTGAGGTAGTAGATAGCCAAAATTTACGGTTCAATACTAAACAAAAGACCAATACAGACTCTTCGGAAAAAAAAGGAACGATAACTCGAAGACATCGACAACTATTTAATTTTTTAATACTCGAGATACAACATAAAAGAGAAGAGTCTCGAGTGTCAATCGATAAAGAACATAGTCGTGACAAAATACTTCATTACAACAAAACTTTAGGCCAAATATTCTTTTATACAATGGAGATTAATAAGTATGTCGGCATGCATCCTTTGCATGGTATAAAATTCGAAATTTACAACTAACAAAGTCTAAGATCTTTTTAAAGTAAATCCAAGGTACTCGACCCAAGGGTTGGGTTCTGACCACCCACCACAAATTAAAGAGGTACCCGTGGAATGAGAGGGAAAGCATTAGCCGAGGTTGGAGAATTCCAAGTTCGCCCGTAACCTTGTATATTACGATAGTCTAGCCAAGATTACGATACCCGAAAGAAGGGTCGGGCCAATATTAATCTCGTAGCAATTGTAATTTAAAAGGATTAAAACCCCCTGGAACGATTTATTCGAAAATAATATTATGTAAATAATACAAGCACGAAGGGTTGCTAACAAATTACCCTGTGAGGAAGTGCGGGGTTCAAAGAACCACAAAATGCACACAAATGGTTTGTGTGATAATCAATAAAAGAAGTTTTAAACAACAATAAAGTCTCGGCGAATATGCACAAGGGTACTGACATGAAAGTCAAGTTTTACCTTAGTTCTCTCGTTGCAGCTACCCGAAGGCAAGAAAACTCGTTCGGTCGAGAGAGAGCTCGCCATGTGAGCAGCTAGTAGGAAGGAGTCATGAAAAATAAAACTTGAATAGTATCTCGAAAGAAGGCTAGTTGATCTATGAAACTTCGTTAAAAAATTAAAAAGGTGTCGAGAGGTCAAAGAAACCGAAATTATAATGTGCCGACATGTTAAAATAAATGTGTTGCATACCGATGAAATGGCGCGGAGTTCATATACTCCTTCGGGAAGAAAATCCGTGTAGAGGTATGTCTCGAGGAGAGCAGGATCTCGCCGGAGCTGCATTTCTCGGAGCTCGAAAGGGGTGAAGATAGAGTTACGAGAGAACCATTTTGCATAGCGCGGAGACGAGAGATACCGAGAGCGATAAAAGAAAAAACGGTTAGCGAGGGTAAGGGAAAAACCCCCAAAACCCTAAAGTGATACTCACCGTTGGATGTCGGGGAATTAGATCTATGATGAACACGTTACCATATGTCGATCATAAATATAAGCCAGTCGAAGATTAAGATGCCAAGTACTAAGCAATAATTCACCCTCACATCAAATGTAAATGTCGTGTGGAAGATTTGAACGAAAGACCGAACATTGGATTGCCGTAAAGGCTAAGTACCATAAATTATTTAATACGAGATGATGGAGGTTGTTACGGCCCTCAAGGAAAGAAGAGCCAACTGGACCTTAAAGTATGTGTAAACATGTTGGGAGGAGTCCAACGTAAATCCAAAAATATGTGCCATTCATATTACCAAGTACTTTAAGTTTTATAGTTATTTAATCGATAAGGGTTAGTTCGACTAATGTAAGGAATTTACAATATGTCGCTCATCATTTTTATGATTAAGCTATGTGAATAAATCTAATGTCATTAATCAAGCATATGACTTAAGGAATTACATACGTACATAGAAAAATAAATATAGTATGGTAAAAAAAAATTTATTGTTTTTTTTATAGTCATGTATGTTACAAGTGGTATCGGAGCGGCGTTGTGGGACACTGGGACCCCATGGGTCGACTAACATTTCTTTTGTGTACTATTGATGCATAGTGACGAAAGTGAGAATTTTAAAAATAGTATGAGGAGGGTGTCGACATAGCAACCACCTCTCGAATATTGGGGAGACAGAAACCCGATCCAAAATAAATCCCTGAAATGTGGATTTAGCTAGGTGTGGAACAACACTAGCAAAACCGATGAGGTTGTTGGAGGAACAACAACACCAAACTAGTATTCTCTTAAAATCGTGCAAAAGATACAAGAAGAAATGGAGAAATTAAGAGATGATAATGCACGGTTGATGCAAGAATAGGAGAGGATATTGAAAAGTCTCTCCGACAAGAAGAATCCAAGAATTGAAAAGCCAAGTACCGATAGAGAGTTTCGAGAAAGGAATGAAGAACAAACCAGAGATCATGATACGAGCGAATGGAAAGAAATCATTCTCGAGCATAGTAACTAGGAATAAGAATTATAATGAAGTTGAATCGATAATGTATTAGAGCGAGTAAAGAAATAAAAAGACGGAAAGTAGAACTGCAAGGTGAATTTAGGAAAATAAAACCCCCTACGTTTGATGGAGTAGAAGAGGAAGTAGTCGAGACATGGTTGACTAATATGAATAAATATTTTCAAGTATATGAATACAACGATGAATCTCAAGGCCAGATTGGCTATTTACGAGCTAAGGGAGATAGCCACCTTATGGTGGGAGGAAGTGAAGAATGTTCATAGTATAGATGACCAAGATGTAACTTGGGATGCATTTCAACATTATTTCAAGGATAAATACCTAATAGAGAACTTCTATGATGAAAAAATCTCAAGAATTCCATGATTTGAAGTTAGGAAAAATGACAATGGATGAATATATCACTAAATTTATGTCCTTACTATGTTACGTGCCTTACTTAAGAGATGAGAAGGCTAAAGTAAAGAGGTTCCTAAGTAGTTTTTCCGACTCATATGAAGGAACGTATAGAGTTCATAAATCCTAAGATGATGGATGAAGCCATTAGAAAAGCTAGAATGTGTTACCAAGCAAGAAAAAAGGCAAGGTGGAGCAAGGTAAAAGTCGAGGGCAAGGAAAGAACATAAAGGCGAGCTATGGGTTTAAAAGAAACAAGACCAAGTAATTCTAAAGGTACAACTAGAAGTTCAATTAGTAAACATTTTGGTAATAATCATCAAAGAACAAGGTGGCTCCGTAGAAGATAAAACTACAAAAGCTTCCGAAGAACTCGGAACCAATTCAGAACCCTGAAGCCACCTTTACAATGTCTGGGGATGTGGGGAGGCACACTATTACCGAAACTTCCCACAGTGAGGTAGGAGTGAAGCAGATGACCAATTTACAAGAGGCCTCAACGAATGGGGGGATGTCTCTAGAAACATACGTAGAATTAATGCGAGCATTAGAGGACCGGCAAGTCGACTACCGCTGACAATGATTGAACTAGAAGGTAAACTGCTATCTCAACCTATTTCTATTTTGGTATATCCAGTGCAACTTTAAGCTATATAAGTCCCAAAGTAGTAGAGAACGTCAAATTACAAAGTCGAAATTTGGAAAATCGTGGCTAGTACAATTAGCTACTGGAACTAAGAGGAAATTTAGTGCCGAATAGCGAATTGTGCAATAAAAATTAATGAACAACAATGATTGTGGATTTGAATATTCTACCTCCGGGGTCTTATGAGGTGCTACTTGGCATGGATTGGTTGGAAAAACATTGGACTACTGGTATATTGCAAAGAAAAGGTTATTTACTACCAAAAACATGATGGTACTCGTCGAGGGAGATTCAAGGGATAAAGAAACCTTTACGAGTCATGCGTCCGATCATAGCATCTCAAATGAGTAAGGGCATGAGGAAAGGATGCCAATTTTATTCCATTCGGGTGGGATTTACTAATTCTAAAGAAAATACTCCTATGTTGGAAAATATACCAATAGTGCAGGGAATTCAAGGATGTATTTGCAGAGGAAATACCGGGATTACCACCTAGAAGGGACATAGATTTTACAATTGAATTGATGACGGGAGCGGTGCCAATTTCGGGAGCACCCTATCGGATGAGTGTACTTGAATTAACCGAGTTAAAAATTCAGCTACAGGGAATTATTGGATAAGGGATATATACGACCTAGTGTGTCTCTTTGGGGAGCACTCTGTACTATTTGTGAAGAAAAAGGACTGAACCATGAGAATGTGCATGGATTACCATCGACTGAATAAGCTAACCATATAATAGATATCCCTTACCGTGAATTGATGATCTTTTTTGACCAAGTAAAGGGAGCCATAGTATTTTCCAAGATAGATGCTGAGATCGGGATACCATCAAATCTGAATTAAGGACGAAGACATACATAAAACTTCTTTTCGTACAAGGTACAGGCAGTACGAATTTGTGATATTACCTTTCGGATTGACCAATTCACCGACAACATTCATGAGGTTGATGCATGGTATATTCCACCCTTATCTGGATAATTTTGTATTAATTTTTATTGATGACATTTTAGTGTATTCTAAGAATGCAGAGGAACATAAGGAACACTTGCGGATAGTGCTAGAGATGTTAAGGAAGCATCAAATGTAGGAAAAATTCGGCAAGTGTGATTTCTTCCGGGAAGAAATCCAATACCTTGGGCATGTTATTACTGTTGAAGGTATCGCAGTGGACCCTAAAAAAAATAAAAAAAAATTATGGAATGGAAGGTACCTCAAAATGTGGCAGACATGCGATCATTTGTGGGGTTGGCTAGTTACTATAGGCGATTTATTGAGGGTTTTTCTAAAATTTATTTTCCTATTACCTCTTTACAAAGGAAAGGAAAAATATTCAAGTGGACAAGGGAATGTCGGGACAATTTTTGAAAAATTGAAACGATTATTTACTACAGCTTCGGTGTTAAGAGTATCCGATCCTACTAAAGAATTCGAAGTCCGCACGGATGCTTGCAAGGAGGGTGTTGGAGAAATTTTGTCGCAAGAAGGAAAAGTGGTTGCGTATGAGTCTCGAAAGTTAAAGGAACATGAGAAACAATATTCAGACTTATGATTTAGAATTGATCGCGGTAGTGCATGCGCTCCGGGTATGGAGGCATTATTTATCGGGAAAAATATTTACGCTTAAGACTCGATCACGGTAGCTTAACCAACTATTTTAAACAAGATGATCTTAATTCTCCCCGGTGCCGGATGGAATGCCTTCCTTAGCGAATTCGATATCGAGATGCAACATGTAAAAGATTTTCAAAACAAATAAGAGCGAGAAGCAAATAAAGATCCCGAATATAAATTTACATGGCGAAAGCAAGTAAAAGAGTTCAAATACCAAGGTAAATATGTAGATTATGAAATTGATAACAATGACTTGCTAATTTTCAAAAAGAAGATTTTCATTCCTAACGGACTAAAGTTGAAGGAACTAATTTTGGATTAATATCATTGTAGTAATTATTCGAGACATCCTGGATATCAAAAGATGCTAACAACAATAAGGAAAAAATTATTTCCGGCCAGGAATGAGAAAAGATATCATGAGAATATCTCAACAAGTGTATAGAATGTCAACAAGTAAAAGTGGAGCACCGACACCCGACTTTGGACTTATGCAGCCTATACCAATACACGAGTGGAAGTGGGAGGTGACATCGTTATATTTTATCACCGGACTACCCAAGTCAAAAAGGAGAATGATTCAATTATGGTATTAGTGGATCATTTAAGAAAATTCGTGCATTTTATACCTGTTCGATCCGATTACAAAATAGTACAAATAGCGAGACATCTTTATGCACAAATTTTTTTTATATTGCATGGTATTCTAAAAGACTGTTATATACGACAGGGGATGTAAAATTTACATCAGCATTCCGGAAAATGATGCTTACTGGAGCTGGGGACTCAAGTTAACTTCAAGACCACTTACCATCCACAGATCGATGGGAAAACGGAAGCGAGTAAATCAAATTCTTCAAGATATGTTGCGTATGTACGTCATGCAAATGACTAACTAGGTGGGAAGAATACATACACCTAGTAGAGTTTTCTTATAACAACGGCTATTAGGAGTCACTCAAAATGAGTCCATTTGAAGCCTTGTATGGGTGACGGTGTAGAACTCCTATTCATTGGAGTAGCCCTGTAAAACAAGATGATGTTGGGACTCGACATGTTAGCCGAAATGGAGATGGAAGTAAAGAAAATTCGACAAAATTTGAAGGCAGACTCAAGATAGACAAAAAGTGTACGTAGACTAAAAAAAGGTCTTATCGTGAATTTCAAGTGGGGGGACCATGTGTACGTAAGTATTAAACCAAAGAAAATTACCTTAAGGTGGGCTTCATGTGCCAAGTTGGCTCCCAAATTTTGCGATCCCTTCCAAATATTGGAACGAGTAGGACCGGTGGCTTACCGATTAGCCTTGCCTAGTCATATTCGAGTACATAACATTTTTCATGTATCATTGTTGAAAAGATACATACACGATTCAAAACACATAATCCAATGGCAGAATATTCGGGTAGTATATGAATACCGCATTTATTAAAAAAAAATTTAAGGGTTTTATGTAACCGATTCAAGATTTTTTGTTTGCGGGTGTCGAGTCGGATGGAGAATTTCTAGTCGAATCTCACAAGTATAATCGATCGAAGGGAAATAATGCTCCGGAGGCAAGCCATCACCCAAGTTAAAGTGCAATGGAAACACTTTGGCCCGAAAGAAGCTACCCGGGAGGATGAATGTTTTCTTTGGGAAGCCTATCTTGGACTTTTTTGCTGAAGTTGAATGAGAACACCGGGGGACGGTGTTCACTTCCCGGGGGGAAGTTGTAACCACTTGGTTTAATAATTAACAATTTGTTAAGCAATTTTTAATAGTTTTTTAAACATTTTCTTATTATTAATATGAGTTTTATATGAGGAACAAAAAAATTAATTTGACCAATAAAAAATGATTATGGAATTGGTTCCATAAGGTAAATACCGATGTTAAAATAATTCAATATTATGAGTTAGTTGAACAGAATCGGTTCAAACAGTTTCCTCACCTCTAAGGATAAAAGGGTAATCCCATAGAGGTAGGGGGGTTCGTCATGGGTTATCGAGACAAGAAGGTCGGAGAAGATTCCCGAGATCGATATACAATGGAATAAAAATCTTCTGTCCTTGTCTGGAATTGGAGATTGGACCGAATCGTCTCGTGGTCTCTTCCGGGACATTCTCATCAACCGAAGAGCTCGGATTTGGAGCACGGGGGACAGTGAGGATGTCATTGCCTCATTCATGGTAGGGTGGAAATAGCATCGGCTTGAATATTGAAAGATGGATAAGTATTTATTTCTTGTTATTCAAAATTATGGAGAATACGAGAGAAAAAAATCATTTGCGAAGTAATGCGACATAATTTGTAAGTAAGGAAATAAATCTATTTATGTATTATGTTCTTGTTTATGAATTAGATAATGAGTTAAATTCGGAGAACCGTTAGAAGCGGTAATGCAAATATTTGTTACCACAGTAACCCTCGGAGGAAGGCAATGTGTTGGTTGCTCTCTACCGCCTATGATAATACACGGACCGAAATGGTCCAGTCATAGCTTTCTATACATACAAAGAACGAATACTAGAACCGTTAAAATAAATAAAAGAATGCGAGTGTGGTCCTAATGAAATAACTATGAATTATTGTATTGTTAAACACGAGTTGTTTATGTAATATTTTCTAGAGACTCAGTACATTTCAAGTACATATTGAACAAATTCAATAAGTTGTAGTAGGAAACGTTACAGAAGAAACCGATTGCGGTAATTGCATACTAGGCAAACAAGTACAAAAAGAAAAAGCTCGTGAAATGTGCTATTATCATTTTCCTTATCCTTAAATTCATAGCACTATAATGATCAAAAAGAAAATCTACAAGAGAAATATTTTCACATGCTACTGGGAAGCCAACTTCCTACAAAATGCTAGGAACATATATTCCGGAACATATAAAACCGAGAAGTTTTAGAAACAGGACTATTATTACGATTAAATGCTGCAAATCACATGTAACTTTGAGGCAGTAGATAGCCAAAATTTCTGGTTTAATATTAAACAAAATACCAATACAGCCTTCTGTAAGAAGGAACGATAACCTGAAGACATTGACAACTATTTAATTTTTAATACTGAGATACAACATAAAAGAGAAGAGTCTTTGTGTTAATCAATAAAGAACATATTCATGACAAAATACTTCATTACAACAAACGTTAGGCCAAATATTATTTTATAGAACTGAGATTAATAAGTATGTCAGCATGCATCCTCTGCATGATATAAAATTTCGAAATTTACAACTAACAGAAGTCTGAGAAATTTTAAAGTAAATCTAGGGTACTCGACCCAAGGGTTGGGTTCCGACCACCCACCACAAATTAAAGAGGTACCTGTGGAACGAGAGGGAAAGCATTAGCCGAGGTTGGAGAATTCCAAGTGTGCCCAGAACCTTGTATATTACGGTAGTCTAGCCAAGATTATGATACCCGCAAGAAGGGCTGGGCCAAGATTAATCTCATAGCAATTGTAATTTAAAAGGATTAAAACCCCTGGAATGATTGATTAGAAAATAATCTTATGTAAATAATACAAGAACGAAGGGTTGCTAACAAATTACCTGTCAGGGAGTGCTGGGTTCAAAGCACCATAAACCGCACACAAATGGGTTGTGTGATAATCAATAAAAGAATTTTTAAACAACAATAAATTCTCAGCGAATATGCACAAGGGTATTGACATTAAAGTTGGGTTTCACCTCAGTTCTCTGTTGCAGCTGCCCGAAGGCAAGAAAACTTGTTCAATTGAGAGAGAGCTTGCCATGTGAGCAGCTAGTAGCAAGGAGTCATGAAAAATCAAACTTGAATAGTATCGAAAAGAAGGCTAGTTGATCTATGAAACTTCTGTTAAAAATTAAAGGGTGTCGAGAGGTCGAAGAAACTGAAATTATAATGAGCCGAGATGTTAAAATAAATTTGTTGCATACCGATGAAATGGCACGGAGTTCATATACTCCTTTAGGAAGAAAAGCCTTGTAGAGGTATGTCTTAGGGGATCAGGATCTCGCCGGAGCTGCATCCTAGGAGCTCAAAAGGGGCGAAGACAGATTTACTAGAGAACCATTTTGCAGAACGCAGAGACAGAGATACCAGAGAGCGATAAAATAAAAATGGTTAGCGAGGGTAAGACAAAACCCCAAAACCCTAATGTGATACTCACCGTTGGATGTCAGGGAATTAGATCTACGGCAAACACGTTACCATCTGTCACTCATAAATATAAGCCGGCCGAAGATTAAGATGCCAAGTACTAAGCAATAATTCACCCTCACATCGAATGTAAATGTCATGCGGAAGATTTGAATGAAAGACCGAAGATTGGATTGTTGTAAAGGCTAAGTACCGTAAATTATTTAATACAAGATGATGGAGGTTGTTACAGCCTCGAGGAAAGAAGATCCAACTGGACCTTAAAGTATGTGTAAACACGTTGGGAGGAGTCCAACGTAAATCCAATAATACGCGCCAGTCATATTACCAAGTACTTCTTTAAGTTTGATAGTTATTTAATCGGTAAGGGTTAGTTCGACTAATGTAAGGAATTTACAATATGTCACTCATAATTGTTATTATTAAGTTATGTGAATAAATCTAATGTCATTAATCAATCGTATGACTTAAGGAATTACATACGTACAGAGAAAAATAAATATAGTATTGGAAATTTATTTTTTTTTATTTTTTTTATAGTCATGTATGTTACAATAGCAATTCCGGAGGCAAACTTCGAATTGTATATTGTGTGGAAATTAATAGATTACTCTTATATATATATATATATATATATATATATATATATATAATTCAATTAATACAATTTATATTATCATTACAAACTATACGAATAAAATTTCAAATGTTTATTATTTCATATTTTTACATTTATATTATTTTTTATGATTTAATTAAATTAGATCAAATTAATATATATTTATTATAATTATGAAATTATATTTTCAATTATTAAATAATACATTATATAAAAATTAATAGAATTAAAATTGATGTATGAGTGACATTCATCCATATACCCCCCCCCAAAAAAAAAAAAAAAAAAGCATTCATATAATGCACATAATGTATATTAGTGGATATTGCTAAGTTTTCTTATTATTAACTTTAATTTTTTTCAATATTTAGGCTTTTGATTAATATTAGCAAAGATTGATAAATATGAATGTTTAAAATTAACATATAAAGTATTAATATTAATATTAATATTATTACTATTATAAATATTTCAATGATTAATATTGATTGATATTAATATTAATAATTTAATAATATACATTGATATTAACATTAATAATAAATAGAAAAAATTCAAATTAAATAAGAAATTATTAATATTAAAATTATATATATATATATCTTTTAATATTAATATTAATAATAAATACATATGTTAATGTTAAACGTAGAAATTTATATAAAAGTAAATTTTGCATTTAGATATTTCATTAAAGAATATAGATATTTCATTAAATAATAGGATTGATAACTTTAGGTTTACTTAAGTTCTATGACATTAGAATTTGAATTTATGTTTTTTTAGGTTCATTCATATTACAATTAAAAATATATGTATTTTTATATCATTTGGTCCATGTAGCATTATGTTATCTTATAAAACTACGTTTATAAGATAACGATTTTTAATATTAAAAAAAATTCTTTTAACATAATATCTATATTGAACATCAAACATTTACATCAATATTAAACATAGACATTAATAGAGACATAAAATAGATTTATTAAGATTAATAATATTGGCTTATAAACATTAGGTTTATAATATTGTGAGTTCTTTTTAACTATTGTAATAATGTTCTTATGGCTCATATGATTTTATACATTATGTATCTATGAATTTTACTATATTTGTAGATGGAAAATTCCTTATGTATTTTAATTTTAATTCTATTCACCATTAATTGAAAACAAAATTGTTGATATCACGTGTGTTTTCTTTTATGTTAGGTGATTTCCTTGTTTTATCATGGATCCAACTATTTGGAGTTGTATTCCATTTGAAATTCTTGAAATTTCCTTCCTTTGGCTCCCCTTATTGGTTCTCAGAAATTTTATCACAATTTGTAAGCAATGGAAGAATGTTTTTCAAAACCCTTATTTATTATCGGGTTACAAGCATGTGTGTAAAAATGAATTTGGATTTATGGTTCCTTTCCTCAACAATGAAGACAATTATTTTGCTGTTGAATACTGTAATTAGAATGGGCGCATATCTCGTTTTCATTTGCAATTCATAGATTCAAGATACAAAGTAGAATCTACTGTTGGACCAATGGTAGTTTTATCCTTACCAAGAGAATTATCCCATTCAAAAAACTATTTTGTAATGAATCCATTTACAAATGCCTTAGAAAAAATTGGGCGAATACGAATTGGAGACTAGGGATTCTTTTTGTTATTAGAAAATGTAAGCAACAAGAAATATGACTGGTTTGTTTTAAAACATATCTATGATAGAATGCAGCCTAAATTTTATGTTTACAGTAGTCTTTATAGGGTTTGGTGAAGGGTTGATCTTCCATTTGGTGGCACTTCACCCCCTCACAATGGAGTGTTTTATAAAAGTAAATTGTTTTGGCTCTATCTGGACACAAAGTATGAAGTTTATCCTCGATGTGGGTATACAATCTACCAGTTTGATGTAATAAAAAATGAATGGGGTTTTCCATTTGTTCCAATCACTAACATACGGTGTATGTCATTGGCAATATGCAAGAATCAGTTGATATGTCTTATCAATGATGGCTCCACTTTTGTATGGTCAATTGAAGAAATAGATAATTTCCAATTTTGTCACCCTTGTTTTGAACGAAGAATTGACTACTTTGAAGATGATTGGCACTTCAGATGGAAGTTTTTTGAAGAAATTTCTACAGATATAAATAACAAATGTCCTAGTTATCTTTCATTTCAAACAATCCAAGGTGTGATTCTTATGTGCAACGATAGTGAAGTTCCTTTCCTATTATATGACATGATGAATAGCCTTTGTTTTCCAACAGATATGGATAATGCAACTAATCAACACATGTATGGGTTTTGGTCTCCAACGCTACAAGAGTGCAACGATTTGATAGAGTCTAGAAATGCTTTTGCAATTGCTCACCATATGGATTCTATTGATGAGATTCCACCATTAGATATGGACATGGAGTCTAGTTGGCTATCGTTAGAATTTCTACATATATTCAGTTCTCTGAGACCTTCACTTTGATAGAAATATTTTATTTTTTTTACTATACTTTGGCATGACACAAGACTTTAAAATTACAATTCTATGATATTTATATGGCTCCATTATGAGGGGGTGTCTTCTATATGTGTATGTATTGGATGTTGGATATTGAATTCCATTGCAATTTTCTCGAAAATATTTATTTTTTTGTCCCCTTTAGTTCTCTTAATTGCATTTGAATGTGTTTGGATGTTATCCATTTTTCTTTGTTTTTATAATTATAATTACTGTGACTTATTTTATACATGATGTTTGCATTAGTTTTTACTCATTGGTTCTCAAACAATGTTATATATTTAGGTACATTTTAGTATTTACATTTATATTTTGATGGTATATAGTTCCAAATATTTAGATGTATTTCCAATTCATATAATTCTTATAGTATTTTGTTCTGGTTATATGGGTTTCCCATTACAATTATAATATGAGACATGAAATTTTAGCCTTTTTTGTTTTAGCCATTTGAAAAAATCCATTTTTCTTTTTAGCCATTTGGAAAAATCATTTTAGGTTTTCATAACTTTATATGGTTGGAAAAATACCACATATGATTTTAATGTTTTTATGTGGTTGGAAAAAAAATGTGTTCCTTTTTCATTCTTATGTGTTTATTTATATTCGATATATTATATGTTCCATGTTTATGGTTCCATAATAAATATTTTATTATTAGTTGTAGAAATGTCATCTGAAGGCACAAGAAATCATACAAGAAAAAGGAATCAGTCACCAGCATCGTGTGACAGGTCTAATGAAAGTCGTCGTTTACGGTATCAACAAAATAAGGACACAATAAATGAGCATAGGAGAGCTACATATCATAGAAGAGTGAGTGAAATAACTCTTCAAAATGATTTTATGATTCCTTGTAAGTATCTTACTATGGATGATATCATGGAAATATCATTTCCCCTTGATTGTTCATTGCCAGAATATGCTCCTCGTAAGCATAATTTTGTTTTTCAATGCTCTCCTAAAAATTTTCATAGTATTGGGGAAACATATCGTAGTAGGGAAGATCATATTGATAATGTGGATGTAAATTTTCACCCTTACCCTTCTGTCTCCGCAATTTCATCTTGTGAGCAAGGCCAAAGGTTGCAAAATATCCATGGTGGAGGCAATGATGACATTGTATGTGATGACTTGGATGATAGTTTGATTGGCCATTTGTTTGATAATGTGGACCCAACTAGTCGAAACATCATATATTTCAATCTCTCTTCTCAAAATAATGTTGTCTCATGAACAGAGTTAGTCATCTGTGATAGAATTTCGTGTGGAACAATGGAGGTAACCCAATGATATTTTTACAGTTGCTGCAATAGTGGTTTTTTTTTTACATTCCTCTATGTACATTTTTTTTTACTAAACTTATAAGGTATTTTATTCTCTTGGAATAGGATACACCTCATTTTAATAGAGGCCTAGAAATTATCTCCCCAAGTCTTCCATCTAATAATATGCGAATTGAAGATGAAGCATGTCATACCCTTCCACTACATTCTCCTCGACAATCAAATCAGCAAACTAATGTAAACGTTCAATGTATTTGATTTGATTTTTCATTTTTTGAATTTTTAGTAGCTTGGACATAAATTTTATTGCATAATTTATTTTATTCAAACAAGACACAACTCATTTCAATAGAGACATACAAATTAACTTCGTAGATGTTTCATCTACTGATGTTATAATTCAAGATGAACCATCTCATAGCATTCATCCAGATCGCCAACCAATGTAAATGTTGAATGAATTTTATATTTTCCTCCTTTTTTCAATTATTGTTACTTGTACAATTTTAAATATTTTTTGGTTGGAGAATTAGTTCTATAATGAATTTTATTTTGTTTAAATAGGAAACAACTCATTTGAATAGAGGTATCGAAACTAACTCCCCAAATTTTCTATCCATTGATGTTAGAAGTGAAGAGCAACCATCTCATACCCTTCATCCACTTTTCCAAACAAATGTAAATATTGAATGAATTTGATTTGATTTTTTTTCATTTTTTCATTTCTAATTATTTTGACATTAAATTTTAAAAAAATGTATGCTAAAGAAACCTTATCATCCTCTCAGGTTCCAGAAATGCAGACCATAAATTTGGAAATACCATGTCATAGATCTGTTCCACATGTTTCAAATTTGGGAAGGGAATATCATGGTGCTGAAAATCAAGTACATTTTAGAAGAAATTATACTCTTCCACATCGTTCTCCACGTGGTCCAACCAATAAAAATCATATTCATTTTGATGAAAACATGATTTCAGTGCATAAAATAATTTGAGAAAAGATAAATAGCTTGTCAGTTGTCCAAATGTGCCACATCTGCCAAGAATCATATCTTGGAATACAGGTTTTGAGAGATTCTGAAGGAACTATTTGCAGATGATGTAAGAATGAAAGAGGTTCACATCGTTTTTTTGGATATAATAACATGGATCCTGGTGAGAAATCTCATATTTTAAGAGTTCTTACTCAAGTTGAATAAATGTTAATAGCACGTGTAAATCCTATTTTGTAAGTGACACATGCTCAAGGTGGGAAATATAAGTATAGCAGACACACAATTAGCTTTCCCCAAGATATTTCTACAATTGCACAAAGTCTTCCCCGACATGTTAAAGATCTTGACTTTCTAATTGTGAGGAGACATGCCGCTCAGTATAAATATTATGAATGTTATTTCAAAATATCTCGAGTTATGGTTGCATTGATTTTCAAAATTGAACGTGATCAATATTATCGAGATGTTGTAATTGACTATGATTCAGTGAATGCTCTACCTGAAAGATCAACATATGTCTCCTCCAAGCTTAAATTTGTTGATTGTTATATTTAAGAATCTAAGATCAATGCAATTAATAATTAAGGGTTTCCTCTTGAGCATTTTCCCTCTCATCCTTCTTCTTTTCTTGCTCGCCTACCCAATGAATGGAGATAAGTGGAAGAAATAGGAGCATTTCTTGATAATGTTGAGTCTTCACATGTTCAAGAAATGGATTGGCCCAGTATTGGAACATCTCCAGTGAATGAATATAATACTGAGGGGTTATTAGATATGGAATTCTGCACATTGTTACCCCACTAGTGATGATGATTGGTTACAACCACGCATTTGTACTGTTGAACTTCATGAGTATGCATTGTGTCTTATTAGATAATATGATCATAGGTTTGGAAGCCATACTCACTTTCGATATTACCTATTGAACATGATAATGCGGCATCGGAGCTAAGCAATTGCTTCAGTTTTTGTGAAGAAAAAATTACATGATAACTCACTGACAACAATTCAAAACTTGTGTCACCAACTTTCTAATTTACCAGATAATAATTTGGTTGATCATCTTATGCAGTTTGGTTCTTCTCTAAGAGGTACAAGGGCATACTGGACTAAATGTCGGGCTGAATTGAATGACATGATTACTCAGTTTGGATGTCCATATTTGTTTTTTACTTTGAGTGCAGTTAACACAAAGTGGCAAGAGCTGCATAGCCTCATGCCTATACCCTCACATTCTCGTTCCTTAAATGAGCATCTTATGAAAATTGGGAATGTTATTCAGTACCCTCATATTGTTTCCAAATTTATGCACCAATGATTCAATATATTTCGAGAGGAATTTATCCAAAAATATCTTAAAGTGAAAGACTTCAGGTACATGTCTGTTTTGTTGAATTTATTTTCTATTCATTGTCAATTTCTTATTATGGTTGTATTTATATTTTTTGTAGTAACTCTGTATTCATTTTCTTCAGATTTGAGTGGAAACATAGAGTTTCAGCACATATCCATGTTTCATATGGTTGCAAGGAGCTCCTTACATGGAAAGACTTTATTGGTCAAATGATTGTGGTTTACAAATTGCAAAGATATTCTTTGAAAATTAAGTAACTACATGGAATCCACGTGAAATACATCGTCGCAATATAATGGTTCCAAGAAGTCTCAATGATGACCCTTGCCTATTGAATACTGATCATATTTTCTCTTGCAATCCTCATAATGATTATGAATATTTTTTGAACTGTGTCCAAAGGCACACAAAGTGTAGTGTAGATTCTTGTTTGCACAAAAGGGCACTATTCTCGCTTGTCGGTACAATGCTCCATGGGATCTTTCTGAGGAATCAAGATTGTTCATATATGATCAAGGAAGAAAAAAATATGACCCAGCAAGAAATGATTATAGGCTCAATGTACATAACATTTACCTTCTAAGAATGTGGCATGCAAATTTTGATTGCCAACCAGTGCTTTCTCGGCATGCTGTCCTAAAATATATTGCTAAGTATGCATCAAAAGCAGAGAATAGGTATAAAATTTATCATGATATGTTAACTATAATTTCAAATTTTATTGCCTCTGAGGATCATGCTTTATGTGCTTACATAAGGTTTCTTGCCGAAATGATTGTTGCCTGTGACATTGGAGCATAAGAAACGTGTCCATATGTTGCTTAAGCTACCTCTTGTTTTCTGTAGTAAAAAACAAAAAATCATTAAATGTTGGAAGAAAGGTTTCCAGGAAAATATCAAGAGATGGCATGCAATGTTCATCTTAAAATACTTTTGTTCAACATTATCAGAAGAGGCCTTTTTCCTTTAACATCTATCTTTGATAGAAACAACAAGGTCTTGGACATTTGATAGCAAGCGTAAAAAAGATCCCTGGAAGCCTAGAGATGTTCATGTTATTTTTCGGGTTTGTCCACCATTTTATTCTATTCCTAGTGACAGTTCAGACAAATTTGAAACCTTTTATTGGATAGAATTTCTCTTGTACAAGCCATTCTATGACATTTATGTGGAGATTGGGTTTTTAGCTGAAATTATTGTTGAAAATTGGAGGAATTTTTTCTATCGAGCATGGAATGTTGATCGAAATCCATCAATTGTTGAAAATATTGAAGATGAAGAAGATGGTGATTTGGCTAACCAAGAAATGAATCTTGAAGATGATTTTCAAGAATGGAAACTTTTCTCTCGCTTGGTTCCACCAAGTAATGTGAATGTTTCTAATCTTCACACCCTTGTTCGAAGGAATTTTGATATATCCTTTGACTGGAAGAGTTAAACTATTTTTGATGATGTGGTTGAAGAAGATATTAATTTTCTAAGGAATGGACTATCAAGGGATGATATTGTTGACCTTTCAAATAGGACATTTTCCTCTCCAGATTCATTGGCAGAAAAACAACAACTTACTTTTGAAATTGTCTTAAGACATTTTGTTGAATATGAGATTCGTGAAGCTCTTCTTATGATTGTTCAGGGCACTGTAGGCACTGGAAATTCTTTCCTTATCCATTTTATTTTTTAAGCTCTTTCTAATTTTTCAAGTAATGGAAAAATACCTTTTCTTCTTCTTGCCCCAACAAGAATAGTTGCTTTTAATATACATGAAAAAAATACACTTTGCTCTAAAAATTCCAATTAAAGATATGAAACCACTACAGGGTCAATCGTTAGGAGTATTCCAAGAAGAAATGAGGCATATTAGATATATATTGATTGACGAAATGAGATTTTTAGGATCAAGGTTATTCATGCAAATAGATGCTCAATTATGAGAAGAATTTCCAGAGAAAAAGAATTGTCCTTTTGGTGGCAGATCCATCATCCTTGTCGGTGACCTTGGCCAGCTAACTCCTCTGGGAGATAAGCCTTTGTATGCAGGTAATACAACAGGGAAATTATTGTGGAAAAAATTCAACATTGTTGTCACTATTGACACAATATTTCGCCAACAAGAAAATATTGAGAAACAATCGTGTTTTCGTAGAGTCCTCATTAACATAAGAAATGCAGAACCTGTTCTTGATGATTGGGGGTTTCCTGTGTTGCGGACTGATATGAGGTTGCATCCTAGAGAAAGGGATTTATTTAATGCAGTAGTTCACAGGTTTCCAAAAAATAATTTGGTGTCCTTCCATAATAGGCATATGTTGAAATTATTAAATTCTCCAATTGCACGATGTATTGTTGTGAATTCAAGGCATTCATAAATCAGTGGTGCCAATGATGATCAACTGGACCGTGAAGTTTTGTTGTGTCGTGGCCAACGCGTTATGTTGACATGTAATTTGTGGGTTGAAGCTGGTTTGGTGAATGGTGCACTTGGTTATGTGAAGAAAATGTTTTATATGCCTACCTCTAAGCCACCTGAGCTTCTAATGTTCAAAACTGTTGTTTTTTATAATTATGTTGGTGTTCCGTTTGATGCAAGAAATCCAAATATTATACCTATCACACCAGTGATAAGAGGAAATCGAAAACAAATTCCTTTAAAGATGGCATGGAATCTTACAATCCACAAGTCACAAGGTTTGACTTTAGAATGAGCATCAATTGATATCGAGAATAAAGAGCAGCAAGGCCTGACCTTCACAGCCATATCAAGAGTGAAATCAATAGATGGTTTACGCATTGCATCGCCTTTCTCTTTTCAGCGTTATGCCAAGATGAAAGATAGTGCATATATTACAATTAGGAAGAAATAAGAGGAGCGATTAAATTCCATATTGTTATGACGTGCAACTATTAATACTTTTATCTCTTTATATAATGTTTTTTGAATTTATTTTATTGTCCTCTTTATTTACTTTTAATATAATAATTATTTTGATATATTAATGAGATGAATACATTCATCAAATTCATAGTAATATTTTGGGAAAGTTGTTTACATCATTTTTCATGTTACTTTATTTTATTTTATTTTAAGTGGTTTTTGTTATTTTGCTTACAATGAACCATTCAGAGATTAAAAAACCAGTTATATGAGCCAATCATTAAAAATCAAGATGGAATTCCATATCACTATGACATGCAACTAATAGTATTGTGACATATTTATAGAATGTTTTTTTAATTGTTTTTATTGTCCTCTCTATTTTCATTTAGTATAATAATGATTTTAATGTATTAATGAAATGAATACATTCATCAGATTCAATATAGTAATATATGAGAAAGTTCTTACATCGTTTTTCATGTTGTTCAATTTACCTCCTTTTTTTTAAGTTGCTATTGTTCTTTTGTTTACAATGAACCATTCAAACATATACAACCAGTTATATGAGCCAATCATTAAAAATCAAGATTGAAGTCCATATCCCTATGACATGCAACTAACAATATTTATCAATGTGGTTTGCTAAATATGTTGTGGTTTGGTTCAATGACAACATATTTATATTTGATATTAATATTAAACTAAAATTAATATATACATTAACATTGATTTAAATACAAATATATAATTACTAACATTATTAATATTTAATTTTAAACATTAACTTTAAAAAATTGTGATTTGTTGTTGATTATTGTAACAAGGGTCATATCACTCATTTAATTTTATCACTCATTTCATGTGTACAATATGTATTTCTATTAAGGTTTATATTTCTAGAAATTTTATATCATTTAGTTCATGTAGTGTTAGGTTATTTTATAGCATGACGTTTTTAAGATTAAGTTTTTTAACAACAATACAAATGGGGTGTTCTATTATATGTGTGTGTTTCTATATCTTTGTGTATTATTTTTTATTTTTTCATTTTTCCTTCCAAATATAGATATGGATAATAATGATGGCATCTATTATAATCAAGCGGTGGCAAATAGTTCTAGACTGATCAGTTTTCTTTCATATCTTCAGAACAAGTTAAATAGAAAACATGGCTTCCATCCTGCTTTTATTGATGAGCATATTCGTGTGCTAGATGAAATGAAAATGAATGTAAAATACTTGTTGCATGTGCACATGAGGGAGGCTAGGATAAAAACAAGGTATTGGTTGGAAAGTGTTAAGTATCGTGATAATTATCCTGTCGATTTGAATTGGTGTTCCTTTTGTGGTTGGTCTGATTGTGTTCTCGAAGAGGCTATTTGATAAATGACCTTTGATGGGGAGTTTCGAGTCCATTTTGTTAGTGGGATTTCTTTATGTGAAGACAATAAAAAACATATGTTAATTTCAATGTTATTTTTTTGGTTTCACTGATGGTGGAATTGAATATCACTTTAGTTTATTAATTCATTCGGTTTATGATATTAACAAACATTAAGGTTGATTGATCACTTGTATTTTATATTAATAATAATAATCATGTGACTATAAAATTCCTATGCTTAAAATATTGGGTCGTATGATTTATTAACCTCTTGTTTTTTTAATATTGTTCCCTTGGCCTTATTGGTCCCTTAGGTTATTAATATTTATCCCTTGGGTTCACCAATTCCTTTGGTTTATAATATTAAACCCTTTGGTTTATTAGTTCTTTTGGTTTATAATATGAATAATCCCTTGAGTTAATTCATACTGTTTATTAATTTCTTTGGTTTTTATATTTTTTTATTAATTTTATTGATCCTTCGACTTTATTAATCACTTGAGTTTATTAATAATTTTTATTTCTAATACTAATATATTGGGTTTATAATATTAATAATCCCTTCAGTTTATTGATGTTTTTTGTTTATAATATTAATAATCCCTTTGCTTTATTGATGTTTTATGTTTATAATATTAATATTTCCCTGTATTTGTTGATCCATTGCGTTTATAACATTGATCTCTTAAGTTTTCGAATTATTTCGGTTCCTAATATTATTCCCTTCAGTTTATTAAATCCAAATATTAGGGTTTAAATACTAGTCCTGTAGTTTAATACCAATGCATGGTCCAATGTCACATTATGAAAAACATTGACTCAATATTAAAATCAACCATGGGAAAACATTTTTAATTAGCGTTAGCCATAGTCGATCAATGTCATCCATGGTCAAATGTCACATTGTGAAAAATATTGTCTCAATATGAAAATCAACCATGGCCAACCATGGTCATAGTTGGTCCAACATCGCATTGTGACTATCCTTGGGCTCCCCAATTCCTTTGGTTTATAATATTAAACCCTTGGGTTTACTAGTTCTTTTGTTTTATAATATTAATAAACCCTTGGGTTTATTAATTTATTGAGGTTAAAATATTATTTCTTAGGCCTTATTAATTTCTTATGTTTTTTAGTTTAAAATATTAATTATTAGGTTTTATCAATCTCTATTTTTTTTAATATTGATCCCTTTTCCTTATTGATCCCTTAGCTTTTTAATATTTATCCCTTGGGTTCACCGATTCCTCTAGTTTATAATATTAAACTCTTGGATTTATTAGTTCTTTTCAATTATAATGTTAATCACCCCTTGGGTTTATTAATCTCTTGAGTTTAAGATATTAATTCGTAGGCTTTACTAATTTCTTAGGTTTCTCAGTTTAAAATATTATTTCTTAGGGTTTATTAATCTCTGTTTTTAATATTATCATTTTCATATTAGTCTCTATAAGTTTTAATATTTAAATATTCTTTGATTGAAAATTTTAAATTTCTTTGGTTGCAATATTAAACCTTAGGTTTTATTAATTCTTGCTGCGTTTACAATATTCTAATCCATTGGATTGTTAATGTCTTGATTTAAAATGTGCGTTCATATGATTTATTAATTTGTTGGTTTTTGATTTAAACCTAATTCTTGATTTATTAAATATTACATGTTTTTAATATTAGTCCATAACCTTGTTGTTTGTATGTTTTAATATATTTATCCCTTCACGTTATTAATTCACATAATATATTAATTCACGGTTATAATATTTAAACCTTGGGTATATTAGTTCTTTTGGTTTGTATTATTAATAATCTCTTGGGTTTATTAATCTCTTAAATTTAAAATATTAATTTTTAGGGTTTATTAATTTCTTATGTTTTTGGGTTTTAAATATTATTTCATATGCTTTATTAATCTCTTGAGTTTAATATATTAATTCTTAGGGATTATTTATTTCTTAGGCTTTTGGGTTTTAAATATTATTTTTTAGAGTTTTTTAATCTCTTCAGATTAAATTATTTATTCTTAGGGTTTTTTTATTTCTTGGTTTATAATATTAATATTTATCCTTTGCTTCACCAATTACTTAGAGTTATAATATTAAACCCTTGGGTTTATTAGTTTTTTTGGTTTAAAATATTAATAATCCCTTGAGATATTGGTAAGAGATATACACTTATTATAAATATTAATAAATTATTATTATTATATTATTTTTGAATTATATTATATTTTGAGTTAAAACTATTAATATATTGAAATAATTTAATAATATATTTGTATTATATATTTTACTATTGAATAATATAATATTATATGTTTTAATATATTATATTTTTTTATATATATAAACATATTTTAGGTTAATATATATACTATGCATATAGTTAATATTATTAAAATATTATAAATAAATATATAAAATATATTGGTGATTATATTCATAAATATATAATATTTATTTTGGTGAAATACATGTGGCGGGTCGTGGATAGACCTATCAGTGTATATCAACCATATTAATGAATGTGGTTGTAAATATATTTCATATACGCCTATCTACGTATATCAACCACATTAGTAAATATAATTGTGCTAATCTTATTTTTGTGAAGACTTGAAAGAATCACATGCTTCTTTCATGAGGTGTACAACTACTTGCAAGAAGGTTTTTATAATCGATCGTTAACCTTAATACCAAAGCTATTGATAAAAACAAAAATGTTAAAAACCAAACACCCAAACATCAAATAAATTATTCCTACATGAACCACCCTTAACATAACTCAAGCATAATATTTATATAGGTGATTATAATGCTAGAGATTTACAAAAGGTATCGAAATTCTTGATTGAACTAGATATACCCATAAACTTTATCTTTAAAAACATAGTTGAGAGCAAAAAAAAAGCCAAAAGAAATAGAGTAATCAAAACTGCAGATATGAGACGACAAATACAATATTATGCTTTTGGGACGCTTTATTATAATCCAACGACATTTATAGATATAAAATACAATATTTAACAGTTGTGTGCTCTATTTGTTACTATTCAATCATGAATTTATGAAATGACTTTTTTTCTCCAAATATTCAAATTGATGTCTATAATAAATTGTCAAAATATCAGAGGTGTCACGTACAATACAATATTGACACTCATGTTGCGTGTTTGTTAAGATCCAATAGGGAATTTATGAAATGCTCATACAAATCCACCCTGATCTGCGTACTTTCTATTTTTAAGTTTTTCTTTTTAAATATTTCGACAAATCCATGTATTACATAAAACAACATTTATCTAATTTGTTATTTTTAAACTTCTATTTTTAATAGTTCAACAAATCCATGTTTTACAGAAAACAAAACTTACGTTGTTATAATTTTAATAATTATATTTTTAATAACTAACATAATAATTTTAAAATGTGAAAAATAATATAAAATTTAAGATTTTTGATTAAAATTATATTACCACATTTCAATATAACAGTACCTTTCTACACAAAATACACCTCACCCGTCATAGTTTTTCAAATTGTTTACTTGTGGATTCAAAGCAATAGAAAAGAGAATAGAACTCTCAACTAATGATCGATTTTATAAATTTAATAATTTTTGTCACACGCACTAAACAACTCAACACACACATTACACCTACATATGCAAATAACACAATGTAGAACCCAAAAGTATCATTATCCTAGTTAATTATGCTTTATACACTTTGAGCCTAGGATATACTAATACCATGCTACTTGACATAAAACTACTTATGATAAAACATTGTCGTAACCCTTTTGTACTACACATTATTGATCCGTCACAAGTTTAATGTATGAATTCAAATATAGGTTTATAATTTTGTTGTTATAAGGTTTAAAATTTGCCAATTAAACTTCACATATTCCCACACTTGTTTACCTAGTTCTTCGAGATCCAATCCCTTAACTGGTATATATAGCGGCTTAAACCTGCCTAGAAACTTCTTGAAGTTTATTTCACCTATGGTTGTTAGCATGTACCAACTTGGGTGTGCACTTCTTAGTTGTTGATCGTAAATATTCTAATCTGGCGGTAGTGAGCTCCTAGCTGAGGGTTAGGGTAACTAACCCCTACCCAAACTCTGTACAAACCTCTCGTTTAGCTCAGGCACTCTGATGGTGCAGCTCTACCTCTCTGAACTTGCTCAGCTCCAAATATAGGGTTTTGACCACCTCTAACCCCTCACAGGTATGTAACTTTGACTAGCTCAATATTTGAAACCATTTGACATGCCCTGTTGCATTACCCAGGTTTAGTCATTCAAATCATCTATTATGTAGGCATGCCAACGCTAAGACTGGTTTGAGGTACTACTTTACTATGCTTTGGTTCACTCCAGTTCATGGGTTCTTCAAAAATTATGGCATTCATCCAATTTCCAACTGGCTACAAGTATTTCTAAGAAGAACCATTCTCTTGATTGTTCCCTTCTTTAATAAGTAGGGTTTATTACCAGTGAGATCATTTCTTCATTTCAGGTCACTACTGGTGCTCCTACACATTGAAAACGGCTACACAGTAAAGCGTAATAACTTCCAAATACTACTAGGTACCATATTCTCTCAGTTGTTTTTGGGTTATCTTGGTTTTGTTAAGGAGTCCTGCCCAATTTCGGTTGGTACTCTTGCAGGAAATTTTGTCGTAGGAATTTGTTACCAAGTCTCAACAATAATATCCTGAGCGACATGCTTGTGTTGGGTTTATTATGATTTATTTTTGGTTAATATACACCCTAGGGTCAGTCTCTGTCACTATTGTTCATACATGTTCAAGATCTTGAATTGTGTCCAGTTAGAGTGAATGGGTTGAATTTTGTACCTATTTTGTCGAAGTTAAAATCGGCGAAGTCGCATGCCCTAGTGGTCATAATACCCCATTCTTCTACAGGTTTATGGTATAAAATTTTGCTGGGATAAATTCACTAAGTTTTTTGGGTTTTCTGGCTAGAAGGGCTTCGACCCATTCCAACTTAAATATGTGTAATTATTTTGACAATATGACCTCCAAGTTATAATTTGAACATGGATTTTATTATTTGCAAGTAAATTCCTTATTTTTATTTCAATGCAAAGTCACTACTATATATCATGCATTTCTTTACTTTAATGTTGTAGGGTTCATTACCTGTTTCTGCCATTTCCAAGTTGTTAAATGTATCTTTGGTTATGTATAAAGTTTCACTGCGTAATTATATTACGGTTAAGTTCTCCATTTATTGGAAATATATTTATCTCTCTGTACAGATTTAATGCATACGCATTTACAGTTTAATTTCCAATTACTCATAAGCATACTATTGATATGGCACTCGTTATGTAAAAGTGTATGTCTACCCATCATATGGCCTACTGTTTACACACATTTGCATTGGGTCAGAGGGAGACTGGATTGGGCTACGGGTTTCCCTCCTGTGGCCTAAGTCTCAACTCCCTCCACACCATACTTTCTCCTTTCATCAACCCTAGCACCAATAGGCACTAAAGGTTACAATTTTTCAATTATTAAACCTATATTGCACACAGGTTTCCTTATATTTAATTGGGTTCCCTTCTGGTTTACTAATGACCTATAAAGTATATATTTCATTACTTATATCACACCATCGGTTACAGTATGACCCTACAACTAATCCCTAAATTTTTCAAGAAGAAAAAGTCACGCAATATTATAGTTATAGTATAACATTTCATATATTTTCTTGATAAGTAAACCCTTGAAAAAATTCAATTCCATTCGCTTTCATATTATACAAAACAATATACTCATGTATCTATGTTAAATAAATCGCGCAAACATTCAGTTATAATCACAATCACATATTTTTTTCAGTCTTCCAGAAATTCCAAAGAGTTGTGTTCATCCTCCCAACCGTGAGAAGGGTGATTATGTCCTCTTCTTCCCCCAAGCTTCCGCTTCTGAACAATATGCACAGTTTTCTAGGGTCAATTACTTGGCATTAGGACTATAGTCCAGCTAGTAACTTTGTCTATACCAAAGTTCTCCACTGGCTCAAGGCTAGCTCAAGGTTTTCTCCCTCACAGCATCCTGCCAATTTATACTGAATTCTTTTTTTTGGTCCCTCCAGACTCTAAGAAAAAAGAACCCCCTTCCCTCACGAGATTCCTCATTTAGTAAGAAATAAAGAAAGGGTAAATCCTTTATAGTAGTTTAAATTCATTACGAATTAGCTCTCACGAATTTCCAGAATTAAATACTAAAAAAAATAACATTTAGGTTTAATTAATAACTAACCAAAGTTATTTTATGCCACCATGAGCCACCCACTTAAATTTTTTAATTAAATAATTACCAACAGTATATTTTATGCCACCATGCGGGTTACATCTTCCCCCCCTTGGGGCAACATTATCTTTAGTGTTTACTCTAGCCCAGAAATATATCTGGATAAGCATGTCTCATAAGACCTTCATCCTCTTAGGTGACCTCCACTGGGATAAAGTGCTTCCTCCGTACCTTAACTTGGGTGACCATTCACTTCCGCAATGTTGTTTCTCTCCAGTCGAGGATACACAGTGGTTATACCAAGAACTCTCTGTCTGGTTTGACCTGTCAACCACCATATTTAACATCAGTTCATATCTTTCTCAAATATCTTTCATACAATTCTATTAAAATTAAATTTAATACTTAATTGTATGTCCTACCAATTAATTGTGTCTGGAATCATACACATATTTCTTTAATAACTAAAAATGAAAGAAATTATGAACCTTGACATAACTTGGAAGAGAAATATGATAGGCTATTGGCCCTATTCTTTCCAAAACCTGGAAAGGTCCACAATAATGAGGTTCCAACTTAGCACAAATACACTATTGTAGGGTACTCTTCTTGGGTTTTATTTGTACGGATACATGATCCCCTACCTGAAATTATTTATGGGTTCTTTTCCTGTCTGCATACATTTTTAGCCTATATTATGCAGCTTTCAAGCTTTTCTGTCTTTTAACCTGCTATAAAATTTCCTTAAACGTGCCAGAACCTAACATCAACTTGTCTTCTTGACTACTCCAGTTGGAAGGTGTCTTACACCTTCTTCCATGTAATACTTCATAGGGACTCATTTTCAAGGATCCTTGATAACTATTATTATAGAAAAATTCAACCAAGTGAATATATTCTTCCCACTTGGTTATTTGTTGCATTACATACATCCTAACATATCTTCTAACACTTGATTCATTCTCTCAGTTTTCCTATCTATTTGGGGATGGTATGCAGTAATAAATTGAATTTGTCTACCCAATCTCGTTAAAAGATATTTCCAGCATGCATAAGTGAATTTCACATCCCTGTTAGAAATCACCACCTTTGGCATACCATGCAATTGGAATATTTCCCTCATAAAAATATTTGTGATTTCTACTATATTATAGGTAGATTTAATAGGGATAAAGTGAGCAGTTTTGCTCAAATTTTCCACCACCACCATGATAGAGTCATGTTGTTTCTTTGTCCTAGGTAACCCAATTATAAAATCAAGAGTAATAATTTCCCATTTCCATTCAAGAATGGGAAAAGGGTTTAGTAAGCCTATGTGGTGCCGATGTTCAACTTTTTCTTGCTAACATTATAAACATATAGCTAGGTACTTTGTGATATCTCTCCTCATTCCCAACCAAAAAAAATCCTTAAGTGTAGAGAATAATTTTTGGTACTCTGGATGAGAAGCATATGGGCTACAATGATACTTGTCGAAAAACATTTGTTGAATAGACACTTGATTAGGAACATAAACTCTCCCCTTATAAGTCAACTAATTTCTAGCATTAATACCATACTCAGATGGTTTACAAGAATTTTTTTATTGCTTGGTTTGTTTCCATAGAAACTCGTATTCAGGGTTTTTGAGAGCACCCTTAGCAAGTGGCCTTGACACATCAAATTCGATGTGAGATTATTGAATTTCATAAATACATTATACCCTTCTACTCAAAGTGTTTTCCGCCCTGTTTTCTTTCCCCTTCAAGTGTCCTATGTCAAAATCAAACTCACTCATAAATGCAATCCATCTAGCTTGTCGTGCATTTAAATTCGGTTGTGGTTAAACTATTGTGGTCTTTCATTAGTAAAAACTTCTTCCCAGGAAGATAATGACACCATACTTTCAAAGTGTGTATTACTTTTGTAAGCTCCAGTTCATATGTTGAATACCTTTGTTTATGTTCCTTTAGCTTACATGATTCGTAAGCTATTACCTTGTCTTCTTGCATCAAAAATCCTCATATACCTTCCTGATAAGTGTCAGTAAAAAAAAAAAATATTTTTCAAGACCCGTGACCTTTGGTATTGGGGTTGATGTTAGTAAAATTTTCAATTGATCGAAACTACGCTGGCACTTAGCTGACCATTTAAAAATTCATCCTTTCTTCTGTAGCAATGTTATGGGGTATGCAATTTTATAGAAATATTTGAGAAACCGATGATAATAGACAGCTAATACAATAAAATACCATATATACACCATGTTTCTGGGGACATGCCATTCCATAATGGTTCCAATATTTTCAGGATCTAATTTTATACCTTCAGAAGATATCACATGTCCCAAGTATTAATTCTGGTCTTTGAAAAAATCACATTTGTTGTATTTAGCATAAAGCTGATTATCTCGTAAATTTTTCAATACTATCCGTAGATGTTCTTTATGATCCTCGATATTCTTTGAGTAAGTCAAAATATCGTCAATGAAAATCAGGACAAAATTATCTAAATAAGGCTGGAAAGTCCCATTCATTAGGCTCATGAATGTTGCAGGAGCATTGGTAAGTCTGAGTAGTAACAAAATAAATTCATCATGACTGTAGCAGGTTCTAAACATTTTTTTACACACATCCTCATCCTTAATCCTTATTTGGTGGTAACCAAACCTTAAATCAACCTTGGAAAATACAAAGGCTCCCTTAACCTGATCAAAGAGGTCATCAATTCTTGGCAGAGGATACTTATTTTTTACTGTGAATTTTTTCAATTGTCTATATTCAATACACAATCTCAGAGTGCCATATTTTCTCTTTACAAACAACATAGGTGTGCCTCGAGGGGACACACTTCATCGAATAAACCCTTTATCGAGAAGTTCCTGTAATTACATCTTAAGTTCAGTAAGTTTGGGAATTCTCATACAATATGGGGCCTTTGATGGCTGTATTTATCCAGGAATAAGTTCTACTATAAAATCAATACTCCTTTTTTGTGGTAGCCATGGAATTTCTTCTGGGAATACATCCAAAAATTCCTGAACAACAGGTATATCTTCTACGATGTCCATCTTTTCTTTAGTGTTGGTGTAACTCACTTGAGTTGCAAAAATTTTACATCCTTTTCTGATGCATTTCTTCAATTCATTTTTAGTAACAACTTGCAATTTAATGTTTCTTTTAACACCCTGAATTTCCTACCTGTTCCCTCCTTCTGTGAGGAAACTAACTATTTTTTCCTTATAGTTTACTAAGCTCCAATGAAATTCTAACCAATACATCCTAATCAGCATGTCATATGATCCTAGAGGTAATATTTTTAGGTCCACCTTAATCTGTTTTCCCAACTTATCTACCAGACAATTTTCTACTTTAGTGGTTACCTTTCGCTTAACCCCGGTGGCTAATTGTACCAAGCACAAATCTTTAAATTTACACTTGGAATTTAACATAACTCCACTATTTTTGGATTGACATAGTTAAGACTTTCCCCAAGGTGAATCAAAATAGAAATGGGATGGTTAGCTAAATTACCTTCAATTTCCACCATTGTGGGTTAATATTCTGCTTGATGGTCCTCCAGGGAAACATTAATTATTGGAATGTTTCTAGCCACGTCCCCTACTCTAGGGTCTTCTTGAATACTCGCAGTTGGTTTATTATGGCATGATGAGGATAGTTCTTGTAGTAGTGAGGCTCCCCACAACCCCAACATTGAAGGGGAGGCTTATGTGTTTGGGATGATTCTAACCTATTTGATGCTTTAGTTTTCTAAATTCACCAGGAATTTTTCTTTTTTGCTGATTTTTTTGTGAGGATTCTCCCATTGGTTTTCTTATTTCACCGTCCATCGTCTTAGGATTATTGAACTTTGAACTCTCCTTCACGTAAGAGGTAGACTACTTACAAATATTTATAGCTTTGATTTTTCTTCCCGTATAGAGGGAACATATCATAACAAAGAGGTGAACTTCATGACAAACTCATCCACAGTCTGTTGTCCCAGTCTTAAATCATGAAATTATTTTTCCTTCTCATCATAAAACCTCGCAGTTGCTTGTCCTTAAAACATTTCTAAAAGGTATCCCAAGTTACTTCTTGCTCATCAATTTTACGAATTGCTTTGATCTCCTCCCACCAAAACGCGGATTTACCCTGCAATTGATAAACTACTAACGTGACTTTTAAAGTATCATCATACTCATAAATATGAAAATATTTGTTCATATTGATTAACTATACTTCAACAACCTCCTCAGCCTCTCCGTCAAAAAATGGGGGATTAATATTTTTTAACTCCCCCTAGAATTCAATTTTTGGCCTCTTGGCCCCTATGCCACCAGAGGTGTTACCAGACTCTTCCTCATTATCCATCCCAGTTCCTTCACTTTCTGGGTGATTTCCCGGTGGCATTCTTACTTCTTACATATTCCCATTATCTAGACTACGGTTTGGGCTCCTTTTATTTTGTCTATCCGAGAGACTCTTCATCATTCTCTCTTGTTCCAACCTCAGTCTCTCATTGTGAGTTCTTAATTTTTTCATTTCAGCTCGCAACTGCTAGAAAATCTTCAACAAAATAACATTCACATTTGTAGCTCATTCTCCTAGTTGGACCCACATATATGGATTAGACCCAACTCCTGTTGAGGGTCCTCTAGTTGGAGTGGCTATATCTCACCTTCTAATACTGCTTCCTCTCTTTCTCTATGAAATATGAACACTTTGTTAATTCTCAGCTTCCCACAAGGTCGCATTGTCACCACTTGTCACATGCAATAAAAAACTCAACACGCACATTAGACAAACATATGCAAAAGACACAATGTAGACCCAAAATTGTCACTATCCTAGTTAATTATGTTTTATACACTTTGAGCCTAGGATATACTAATACCATGCTACTTGACATAAAACTACTTGTGATAAAATATTGTTGTAACCCTTTTGTATTACACATCATATTGATATGTTTGAAGTTTAATGTATGAATTCAATTATTGGTTTATAATTATTTTGTTATAAGGTTTAAACTTTGCCAACTAAACTTCACATGTTCCCACACTTGGTTACCTAGTCCTTTGGGATCCATTCCCTTAACTGGTATATATAGTGGCTCACAAACCTACTTAGAAAATTCCCGAAGTTTATTTCACCTATAGTTGCAAATTTGTAACCTCTTGGGTGTGCACTTCTCATTCATTGATCGTAAAGCTTTTGATCTAACGACGGTGAGATCATTTCTGAGGGTTAGGGTAAATAAAACCTACCCAAACGTCACGCAAGCATCTCATTTTCCTTAAGAATTTCGTCGATGAAAATATTCCCCTATGAACTAGCTCGGCTCTAGATCCAAGATTCTGGCCACCTCTAACCCCTCGTAGGTATGTAACTTTGACTAGCTCATGATTTGAAACCATTTTCCATGCTCTGTTGCATTACCCGAGTTTATTCATTTGAATCATCTATTATACATGTATGCCAATGCCGAGACTGGTTTAAGGTATTGTCTTACTATGCTCTGGATTTCTATAGTTCATGTGTTCTTCTAAAAAGATGGCATTCATCTAGTTTCCAAAAAGCTACATGTATTTCTAAGCAGAACCCTTCTCTTAATCATTGCCTTCTTTAATAATTAGGATTTCTTACCAGTGATCTAATTTCTTCATGTGTTTGTTTCACATCACTATTGGTGCTCCCACGCATTAAAACTGGCTACACAGGAAAGTGTCATAACATGCAAAGACTGCCAAGTACCATATTCTCTCAGTTGTTTTCGAGATACCCTAGTTTTGTTAAGGAGTCCTGCCCAATTTCAGTTGGTACTCTTGCAAGAATTTTTGTCATAGGAATTTGTCACTGAGTCTCAACAACAATATCCTGAGCGAAATGCTTGTGCTAGGTTTATTATGATTTTTTTTTGCTTAATATATACCCTAGGGTCAGTCTTTGTCGCTACTGTTCATACAGGTTCAACATCTGGAATTATGCCCGGTTAGAGTGTAGGGTTTGAATTTTGTACCTATTTTTTTGAAGTCAAACCGGATAAGCCACGCGCCCTAGCAGGCATAATACTCCAATGTGCTATAGGTTTATGGTATAAATTTTTTTTGGGACAAACTCATCGAGCTTCTTTGGTTTTATGGATGAAAGGGTTTCGTCCCATTATGGCTTAAATATGTGTAATTATTTTGAAAATATGACCTCAGAGTTATAATTTAAACATGGGTTTTATTGTTTCAAAGTAAAATTACTTCTATTATTTCAATGTAAAGTCACTAATATTTAGAATGCATTTATTTACTTTAATGATGTAGATTTCATTAGTTGTTTCTACCATCTCCATGATGTTAAATATATCTTTGGTTATGTATACAATTTCATTGCGTACTTGTTTTACGGTTAAGTTATCTGTTTATTGGAAATTTATTTATCTATATGTACAAATTTAATGCATGCTCATTTTACAGTTAGATTTCCAATTATTGATAAACATATTATTCATATGGCACTAGTTATGTAAAAGTGTGTCTACCCCTCATATGGCCTACTATTTACATGCATTTGCACCAGGTCAACGGGATACTGGACCGGGCTATGGGTTTCCCTCCTCTGGCCTAAGACTAAGCTCCCTCCACACCCTACTTTCTCCTTTCCACAACCCTAGCACCAACAGGCACTAAGGGTTACAAATTTGCAATTATTGAACCTAGATTGTACACAGGTTGCCTTATATATAATTGGGTTCCCTTTTGGTTTACTAACGACTTATAAAGTATATATTTCATTACTTCTATCACACCATCGGTTACACTGTGACCCTAAAACTAATCCATAACATTTTCTAGAGGAAATTTCACATAATATTATAGTTACGGAATAACATTTTCGTATATTTTCCTGATAAGTAAACCCTAGGAAAAATTCAATTCCATTCATTTTCATATTATAAAAAATATTTTACTCATGTATTTCTATTAAATAAATCAGGAAGACATTCACTCCCAATCACAGTCACTTATCGGTTTCAGTCTTCCAGAAATTCCACAGAGCTATATTGATCCTCCCAACTGTGAGAAGAGTGATTACATCCTTTTCTTGCCCCAAAGATTCCACTTATAAACAACATGCACAGTTTTTTAGGGTCAATTACTTGGCATCATGACTATAGTCCAACACGTAACTTTTTCTATACCAAAGTTCTCCATTGGCTGATGCAAGAGCATTAAGGTAGAACCAACAATGTGACAAGTTGGTCACATGTTGTGGCTTGAGAAGAGGACTAGCAGTCCTAATAATTTGAATACTTTAGTTTTAAAGTATTTTGTTTAAATTTAATTTGGGCTAACATAGCCATTTTAATTTGTAGGTTAAAATAATAGTTAGATTAGGATTAGTTAGGCATTTAGTTGAATAAAATGTTCTGAAACTGAATAACAGTTTCTCAACCATATGGGTATTTTGGGAAAGGCATAAAACAAAACCAAATCCACCATTGTGGGGTTCTGCCATTCATAGAGAAAAAGAGAGAATGAGAGGGAAATAGGTGTGAAAGAGGGTTGAACAGAGAGAAGGAATAAATGTAAAAACCAGCCATCCCAAGGCTTGGTTCTATGTATTTTCGTTTATAAATTTATTCCAAGTGTTTTGGATTTTGATCGAGCTCTCTGTTTTAACCTGTTATTTTATTTCCATGTCAAAATAAAATATTGCATCTTTTTTGTATCTGTGTAGTACTATATATGCATATTTTCTCTGTTAATGAATAGACAAATTAAGCGAGAGGACAAATTTCCTATGAAATTTTGCGTAAGACAAAGCAGGGATCGAGGAATGAAAGACGAAGAAGAAGCTCAGGAGAGATATGCGTGTTTACAGACTGGAAAAAGATCAAGAGAGATAACGTTTAAATAATTCCGAAGAATCTCAGGAGGAGTATCATGGAGGAAGCGATATTGGAGAGTGGTGACAACTGAAAGAGGAGCAATCGACTAAAGACAGAAAATACTTAGAAGAATTCCAAGTGAGGAATCAATGGCAAGGATCGAAGCATAGAACCAAAGGTTTAATGTTTAACGGTAGAGATCAATGCACATAGAAGAGGCAAAGCAGAGTCGCGAGAAGGAGAATGGACGGTTGCGATTAAATCACAGATCTGAGGGCTAAAGATGAACTATTGCAATGAATCTGCAAGTCAACCAATATAATGGGAGAGGATTTGGTGGAGATAGACGTGAGGACCGTTGGACCCATAAGCAAATCAAGAGCGGAAGACATTTCATGATTTCACAAATCACAGATGTTAGCAGATACCGCTAAAATTTTACAAGGTAAATTGGTTGTGATGTGATAAGGAGGGAGAAGACGTCAGTTATTGGATCGTACAGCAGATCTACGGCAGATGGTGAGTCACATTTTCGCATTTCGCAAAAGTTAGAGGTTACCATTTATGATTCCTCATGGTATGTTAAGTGGGATGCGACGCGATGCGAGAAGGGTGAAGGATGCGATGCTACAAGGAGCGGCCACATGTCATCTTGGCACAAATGCACACTTCGCAAGTTTTATGGGTTATCGTATTTTTAAAGAGTTGAAAGTTGTGGGCAGGTGATTGCTATGTGCTACGATTGGTTGGGAGTGTGTGGGACCCTCTGGTAAGAAGGTTCCACATGTATGAATGTGTTTTGGGTTATGTGCATTATATTATAAAAAACATTGTTGATCGTTTCGCGTATGTATGTATTTAACTCTGATATTTTACCCCGCTGCATATAAAGGAATTTATGTGGGTCCTAACCCACAATTACATGAATATATGTTAAAATGAAGTTACACATGTATCAATTTGTATCATAGAAACAAGATATGAGAGGCGGTGTGAAGGATTTTGAACTAACAAAAGTTGAGAAAGATTGCTCATTGATTCTAATCAAGTGAACCTCAAGAGGTAAGACTGTGGACTAAAAGCTTATGAAAAAGCATAAGAGCTACAAAAGCATTCATAAAGTAGTAACATAGAAAATAAGTAGTATCAAGAGTGAAAACATCTCAGCAAGAAGATTACAGCCTTTAAGGGCAGTGATGAAGGAAGCTAGCAAGGGTTTCTAGAAGGAAAAAGAAGTGTGGTCAGAACCTAGTATTTCAGCTGAGGTTGAAATATAATAGGAAATTAATGTTCTCAAGTGCAAACGAGTTGTGAGGGTGAGCCTAGAAGGAGCATAGAGGAGTGCTCAAGGAGGGTTCTAGATTGAGGACCCATACTTGCCAAAAGACCAAGCACAGAGAAAGTTTGGTGAGGTAAGTTGTAGCAGGAGGAATAGTTACTGTAGGGGCTAGTGCAACTCATAGAGGGTGAAAAAACTCAAGAATATGACTATTGAAAGTCATAGCAGAGGTTCAAGAGGAAACCAAAAAGTGAAGAAGGAAGATGCCAAGACAAATGGCATATGGAAGCAGACGACTGATGAAGAATTTAAGAGAGAACTAGCTGAGATGAGAACCCATCTTGATCTATTGATGGAGTTACTACATAGGAGTGATGAAGACCAGAGGTTTGTATGTATTATGAGGAATAAATTGCAATGGCATGGGATGTAGATGAATAGGGAGCATAGGTTGAATGCTTAAGAAGAAGAAGAATTACTTAGAGTAGCAGAGTATGAAAGGAAAGTTCTTGCATATGAACTGGAACATGAATTATTTTTTTGAATAAAATGATAATAATACTAATAGGAGGCCTATTGAATAAATTGCAGGTATGGAGGATGAAGGAAAACCATTAGGAATTATTATGGAAGATGGAGGGCAGCATGAATATGTAGTGATCATAACATGTGATGAGGCAATGGAATTCCCAGAAGAGATGACCACTGATAATTATCTGAAAGGCTCAAGGAGGAGTCACAATCAAAAGAAAGAAATTAGCAGAGATGTCAGTAAAAGACTAAGCATGGAAAAGCTTGGTGTGGTATCTACGGACAGGTTGATGAAGTCAGCTTGTATAAATGGATTTTTTGTGGTCCATGATGAACAAAGAGGATTTAATAAAGGAAACCTATGGCTACTAATGGTCATAGTAAAGGTTCTACGGGAGATTATGAAAGATCAAGTAATAGTAAACTTGATAGAGAATTAGCTGAGATAAAAGTACAACTTGAAGTGTTGATAGAATTCATAAAAGGGAATATGGAACATCAAAGGTATGATTGGGTTATTCGAAAGAAAAGAGTCGAATGGAGTCAGTTACAGAGCAGGCTCAGATTTGACACAAGAATTCAGCTAAAAGAAAAACTCATAGGAGCTAAGTTACAGCATAGGATGTGTGTTGAGGAAGGGGTTTACTTATGCGGACCTGAGCAAGGTTCTATTCTTGGTGATAGTAGTAATGAGGATGAAGACATGAGACTAGCTGATGGTTTCATGGATCCTTGGAAGGATGAGAACCAACAGAAAGAGTTGATGTTTGAGACAACAAGAGAGGCTATGGATCCTTATGGTTTTTAAACAAATGATTATTGTATGTTTGCAAGTGAAATCGGTAAAGAAAGAAAATTTGTTGATGTTGTCATAAAGGATGAAGGGAGAGGATGGAATCTGCATTCTGTTCAAGAAGAAAATGAGACAACTGAGTCTCATATACATGCACATGCACAACTAAGTGAAAACAATGATTTTTAGCCTATTGTGAAAGCTAAAAATGAGGAGGAATTGACTTATGATGATGGCAAAGAACATAAAGAGGAAAAATATGATATTAAGCATTCATATGTTATGCTTGAGAGAGTTGAAAAGAAGACTAGTGAAGACTTTTTGAGTCCTGAAAGAGACTTAGAACAATAAGAGAAAGATTTGGTGATTGAGTCATCAAATAAGACCACTGGGTCTTGTGAGTTTAATTTTAACAATTTGAATGTGTTTGCAGGTTGTGTAGAAGACAATCTATCTCTTAGAATTGTCTCAAGTAAAGATGAAGTTTATCTAGCAAAGCATAACGAAGAAGAAAATTGTCAAGCAAGGTATGATGAAGAGTGTCTTTCTAATGAAGACCAAGTTGAGTTGTTGTAGCAGAAGGAATTCATAAGTTCCTTATTTAATGAAGGGAGTAACTTTAATGGAGATGAAGTAGTAATGCCTCATGAGATGAAACTTGTTCTTGATGAAGATAAAGAGGAATTGGCTTGCTTAAATAGCCAAAGGAAGATTGTTGGATGGACATTTAGGATTGTCATAGAAATAGAGATTCAGGATTTTATTTTGGTTAAACATGAAGCAGCAGTGTCACAAAGAGGTTTTCTTAGTAACAAGGAAGAAGAAAGCCATAAAGATGAAAGTGAGGTAGTTATGTCTCAAGCTAAAGGAAAGTCAGTCGTAGAAGGGGAAAAGACTGAATTGACTATTAGGACTAGTCAAGAAGCAGAATACAATAATGGAATGTTTTCAAGGAAGAGGAAGAGAGTTACGTTGAAACTATAATATAGCATACTAAAGAGGTACTTGAAGGGAATCAAGTAATTAGTGAATGGATGAGTTTCTTGCTGAAAGCATTTGAGCAAGAGAAAGAGATTGTAGACAAAAAGATGGAACCGTTTCAAACTGTAGTTGAAACAGAGATATATGCTAGTTTCCAAAACTTAATTATGTTAACTAGTATACAGGAAAGAGTGAATAAATATCTTACTGCAGTCAGAGAATTAAAAGGAAATTTACCTTTTGACAGTAAATTTGGAAACAAGGAAAAGAAGAGGGATGTTGCAGAGGGAGATATCTTCAGAGATATTCAGGAAGTTTGGGTAGTAGCAATGTGATGAGTAATATTTTCAGCAATATCTAGGACAGAGTGTAGTAGAATGTGTTGGAAGTGGAGCACTACGGTACAAAGTATGGAAGCCTGGAAGATTGTAGCTAAAGAATGGTGAATACAATGCAACTTATGGATAGCAGCAAAATAGAGTTTGGAATCCTAGAAGACACATGACGAGGAGGTCATGAATTCTTTTACCTCGGGAGTATGATGCAGGAGCATTAAGGTAGAGCCAACAATGTGACAAGCTAGTCACATGTTGTGGCATGGGAAGAGGACTAGTAGTCCTAATAATTTGAAAACTTTAGTTTTAAAGTATTTTGTTTAAAGCTAATTTGGGCTAACATAGCCATTGTAATTTGTAGGTTAAAATAATAGTTAGATTAGGATTATTTAGGCATTTAGTTGAATAAACTGTTATGAAACTGAATAACAGTTTCTCAACCATATGGGGATTTTGGGAAAGGCATAAAACAAAACCAAATCGACCATTGTGGGGTTCTGCCATCCATAGAGAAAAAGAGAGAACAAGAGGGAAATAGGTGTGAAAGAGGGTTGAATAGAGAGTAGGAATAACTGTAAAAACCAGCCATCCCAGGGCTTGGTTCTATGTGTTTTCGTTTATAAATTTATTCGAAGTATTTTTGGATTTCGATCGAGCTCTCTGTTTTAAGCTGTTTAATTTATTTCCCTGTCGAAATCAAATACTGCATCTTGTTTGTATATGTGTAGTATTATATATGCATAGTGTCTATTTTAATGGATATACAGATTAACCGAGAGGATGAAGTTCCTGTGAACTTTTGTGTAAGACAAAGAAGGCATTGAGGGATGAGAGACGAAGAAGAAGCTTAGGAGAGATCCACGCATTTACAGACTGGACAAAGCTCAAGATAGATAGCGTTGAAAGAATTACGAAGAAGCCTAGGAGGAGTAACAGTGGAGGAAGAAATATTGTAGAGGGGCGACAGCTGAAAGAGGAGCAATCGACTAAAGACAGAAAATACTTAGAAGAATTCCAAGTGAGTAATCGATGGCAAGGATCGAAGCACAGAACCAAAGGTTTAAGTTTTGATGTCAAAGATCATTGCAGGAAGAAGAGGTGAAGTAGAGTCTCAAAAAGGTGAATGGACGGTCACGATTAAATCGCAGATCTGAGGGCGAAAGATGAACGGTTGCAATGACTCCGCAAGTCAACCAATATAATGGCAGAGGAGTTGGTGGAGACAGACGTGAGGACCATTGGATATGTAAGAATATCAGCAGCGGAAGACATTTCACGATTTCTCAAATGGAAGATGTTAGTAGATACCGTTAAGAGTTCACAAGGTAAATTGGTTGCGATGAGATAAGGAGGGAGAAGACATGGACCATTGGATCGTGCAGTAGATCTGCGGCGGACGATGAGTCGTATTTTCACATTTCACAAAATTTAGAAGTTATCGTTTATGATTTTGCACGGTATTTTAAGTTAGTTGCGACGCGATGCGAGAAGGGTGAAGGATGCGATGCTACAAGGAGCAGCCACGTGTCGGCTTGGAGCAAATGTGCACTTTGCAAGTTTTATGGGTTAGCGTATTTGTAAAGAGTTGAAAGTTACGGGCAGGCGATTACGATGTGCTGTGATTGTTCGGGAGTGTGTGGGATCCTTCGATAAGAAGGTTCCACATGTATGAATGTGTTTTGGGTGATGTGCATTATATTATAAAGAACATAGTTGATCGTTTCACGTATGTATGTATTTAACTCTGATATTTGCCCCCGTTGCGTATAAAGGAAGTTATGTGGGTCCTAACCGACAAGTCCATGAATATATGTTAAAATGTAGTTACGGCTACATCACTAGCTCAAGGCCAACTCAAGAGTTTCTCCCAAGTAGCGTCCTGCCAATTTTGACAATCTTCTTTCTTTTGGTCCCTTCAGACACAAAGAAAATAGAACACGCTTTCCTCATGAGATTCCTCATTTAACCAAGAAAGAAAGAATAAATTGTCCAGTAACTAAAATTCGTTACCAATCATCTCTCATGAATTTCCAAAATTAAATACTCAAAAACAAAAATAGCATTCATGTTTAATTAATAACTAACCAAAGTTCTTTTAGGCTACCACAACCACCCACTTAAAGTTTCTAATTAAATAATTATCGACAATAACTTCTATGTCACCATGGGGGTTACCATTTTAAGGATGGTCTTATCTGTTTTTTGAAAATAATGTTTGCGTTTAACTAAATATGTCCTTAAATTAAAGACAGAGGTAAACTACAATATTGAATAATAGAATATTGTTACTTAAAGCTAACATGAATTGTATTCTAACTTCGAGCAAAACTTATTATGAATGATGAATGAGATTTTCTAAAAAAAAAAAAAATTAGAGAATATCTTTTGTTATTTAATTTTGAAAATTTTGATTTAGAATTTAATTTTCTATATTTTTTTTCAAGTATTTTTTTTAATATATTATATTAAAATTATATAAAATACAAAGTATTAAAAATATTATTTAAATTGCTTATAATAAAAAACATATTATCACAATAATATCAATTAAATTTATTTTTCATTAAATACAACAACGAATAATTTAAATGGAGGTCATTTACCAAGAGGATTTTCCCTTTGTTGACTGGATTTTCCATTTGAATAAGAGAATACAGATCATTCTTTAATTTTGTAAGTTTTGGTATTTTTTTTTTTTTTGGATTATTCTATTTTCTTATAAATTTTATATTAATTTTTTATTTAAATTAAATTTATAATTTATTTAATTAATGTAATATTGATATATAATGAAGTTATATTATAAAATTTAATTTTTTTCTTTTAATAAATGGATATGATTATAACGGTATGAATATAATTGTTTTAATTTTAACTTATAAAATTAATTGATTTATTTATAATTGTTTTAATTTTAATTTATAAAATTAATTGATTTATTTAAAAATATAAATTAGATTTCATTTTTAAATGTTATATATAGATTAAATATTAGATATATGGAGATATTGTATCATTCTTTTTAATAGTTTTTTTTTTTAAAGTATAAACACATTATCGAGTAATTAGTTGATGTTAGTTACTGGTTAATGTTGTTTTTAGACTTGTAAGATTAAAAATTGTTTTTTATTGAGTAAGAATTTTTTATTTATAAATTTAATTTAAAAAAAATAAAAATAAAAAGTGATCATTTAACATTGAAAGATATTTTACAAGAGAGAATTTATTTATTTATAATCTTTATTTATTTAACTATTAATAAAAAAATTATAAAATAATAAATTTTCAAAGAAATTTAAAACTTCAAAAAAAACATAACATTTGAAAATAATCATATTGAAAAAAAAAACTATTTTTTTTAAATCAATGTTTTTTACTAAATTTAAATAAATATTAAAATATAAATTATATATAAATTTGAATTTAAAAAAAATAAAAATAAATAAATAAATATATAAAAAATACACTAATATAATATAATATAATATTTATATATATATAAACTCTCTAATAAAATAGATAATTCTCAAAATACAACCATTCTTACAAAATGGAGTAACTTTACAAAAACTCAATTATAAAGATAAGAAAAATTTGACATATCTAGACTTGAGAAAAATTACAAAATTAGTTAATAGTTATGTTGAATTGGTGCAACATTCATTTAAAAACAAAAAACATATTTTATTGAAAAGTGTGTATCACAACCCATGCAAAGTTGTGATTCTTGTGAAATAGAATCACTATTGTAGTGAAACCACAAGGCCTACAATGGGACATGGATCTCTTCGAAAACTACATTACCATTCCAGAGCTTGCACATCTCATTTCTAAACACTATCCATCACATGTTATAATGTTGTTTGAATTTATATTCTCGTTCTTAGAGGTTTTGTAAAATGTCTTTTTATGCAAGTTGGATGAGCTTGTTGTTGCTGCAATATACATGTCATTTCATCACATAAATTATCAGATTTGGGATTCACTTACAAGTACAATGTGGTGATAGTATTAATATTTTTTAAAATTGGGTATGTTGGACTAATTACTTGGATTTTAATATTAGCATTGCATGTTATTAATTCTATGTAGTGTTGTTGTTTTTAAGGTAGTGAAAAACAATGTTACAAAAGAATATTTTCAGTTTAGAATATAGGTGTAGTTTTGGTCGGTTCTATTGTAGAATAAGTTCAAATATATCCAAGCAAGTTGGATCACGTTATTGTTTACAATGAAAACTATTTAAATACTATTGCAATAATTTTTTACTAGATATTTGTGATATTATATTCATCGATGGTCACATGATTTCTTTACATATTGTTTATATATAACAATATTGAAGATTGAGTTTCCAAGAAATAAAAAAGACACTACTAAATACATTATAATATTCTTAATAGTATCATATTTAACAACTTTATTTAACATTGTGAGTGTGCGTAATGATAAAGGAGTGTGATGCATCCAACAACACTTTTTTATATTTTTTTTTAATAACTAAACTTGTTAATAAATTGGAAGTATTATTCATTATAACATTTTACTTTATTAAAACTAGCAAATTCACCAGATGTTGCAAAGGAAATTTCGTAAGGTGATATCATATGGAGAAAGAGCATGGATGAAGACAGACGTGATATGTTACAATTTTAGTGAGAGAAATAACATGGTGGTAAAAGTAAAGTGAAATCCTCTTTCGTTATCCTATTGATTTGAGTTGCAATAAGTCAATTGAGGGAATGCTTAGCAGTTTCAACATTTTACTTAGCTCGTCAATTTGTTTTTGCTTTACCTGATACCATATTTTTTATACCCTGTACATCCTCTCCCATGAATACTCCTAATGATTTCCTATGATTTATTTCTCTTTACTGAATTTTGATACAAATGTACCAATTAAAATAACCAGGATGTCGGAGTGATATGATCAATAACCAATAAACCAGAGTGACAACAACATTTTTTGCCTTTGGATATTTCCTTCAACATCTTCAATATTTCCAACCAACTTGACCAAAAACTTTAACAATTCCCAATAACTCTGACAATAACTAAATTGTTTATTTACATACAAATGAACAAAAAAGGTGAGAAATTTATTGTATTTATTTAAATCATACAAAGGAACGGGATAATTGTTTGCCAAAAAGAGAAAACAAGTGTATTAATCTCACCTGGTAAAAACCAATAGAATTCCATATGAGACTCACATTCATGCCAACAATGGAGAAATTTGCACAGATCACAAATTTTGTGAGCTTGGAGAAAGGTAAATGGGAAGGTTGAATATAACCCATACAATGAAGAATAACTATCATCAGTGTGATCATTCCAAAATGTAAGCCTATAAATGTAGTGGTTGCATAGAAAGAAAACAAGAAATCCACTTTATAGATCAGAGAATTCACCCATCTAACACATATTCTTACCATTCCCCAAAGTTATGAGCAATGTTGTGACCAATAATAGAAGTAAATGCAAATCATTCAAACTCCCTCCCTCTCTCTCTCACAAAACTGTATATGTATCAGAATTTTGCATCAAAGAAAAGGTTTTGAGCTTAATTATTTGTATAAAAAACAAGTAAAAAGGAAAATGAGTCGTCTAACATAAGAATAAATATCAATAATATTTGAAATTAGAAATGCTTCAATTTGATAAAATTAAATAGATGGAGATCCTCTACATTGAGACAAGTTGTTTATCTTACATATAAAATATTTGATAGTAATTGATGAGCTTGCTAAAGATTCTCAATAAGCTCTGTCACTACTTTAGTGATTTGTTGACCACTTTTCTTATGACATTATTTTTCTTTTTGAGTTCTATGTTTTCAAGATTTGCAAAGGTAACGAGTGTTTAAATTGTTTTTTAAAAATCTATTTCATACTATTAGGTATAAGAAAATATATCAACCCAATTTTATGTAGTTACGATATTATTTATCTTTTAGTGGAATACTTAAAAAGAACCAAAATTTTTGAAATTTCGGAATCTATTCTACACAGATGTATGAATCCTCAACCAAGAGATCAAAAAAGTGTGATGTGTACAAAACCAAAATATCAAACCAGGTCTTACATATCCATCGAACTATATTTCTTGTTAGTGGCATTACAACTATACATGAAATCCCTCAATTGGAGAGTAACATAGTCAAACGTATGACAATGCTCATTACTGATATGCTTCTAACCCAAAAACATTAAACCCCCAAAGAATCCATTTAGCTAAACATTTATAGGACTATTGTTCAAACCTTGTATATAGGGGTATCCTCATTTTGTAATGAACTTACCATTTAAATTTTTAAATGCATTCATGTTTTCCAACACAACAATATTAACTTGAGTGTCTAATATCTCTTGGCTCGCTTTTCCCAAAACTTGTTTTTATGCGTAACACTAGTTACATACACAATTTGAAGATGTTTCCCAATAAAAAAAAAATAGTATACACTTTATACAAATAAACAAGTCTCAACATAACCATGAATCTCAATTACACTCATGCATGAGGGTGAAACAAATATTGGTTATATGCTACTGCAATATACCTATGGAAACAAAAACACCTTTTTGCCACAATTTGGAGTGAGAACATTGTATAGTAAGTTTTTATCTTGAATACACATGCAAGTGTTGTTAATGGTGTTCAAGAGATCCTCCAAAGTATTACCCCCTTCAAAAACTAGGCCCCTCACACAATAGTCAGGAAGCTCCGAGGTATTGACCCCACCTTTCTTAGACTTCCATGGTACTCATTTTGTGGGTGTTTTTCCAATGGGAAAGGAATGTTAAGGTAATATTCCTACCAGATTGATTCATCATTCCAATTTGTACAATTTTTAGATATCACAGTTTTAATCATACTCTACAGTTCAAAATTAGTTATCGAATAGAAAAAAATAAAAACAATGTATTCTTTAACCCCTTATTATTTTTGTTCAAAAGTTGCACCAAAATAGTTTCAATGAGAAAATACTCACATGTTACAACTAAAATAGTGGAATTAAGTGGAAGCGTATATGGTTTGTATTTTCAAAAGCTTCCAGGTTATTGTACCCAGGACGAAAAAATGGGTTGACAGCCTCAACAACCAAATGAAATGCTAACAAAAAGTTATCATGCACAATGCATAGAACCAAGAAGTCCAATAATCTAGGCACCAGAAGAACATTCACATATTCTTTTGGAATCACTTGTATTATAACAAATAATAACATTATAAGTGCATCAAAGTACAATAAAAAACCTCAAACACTGCATCAAAAGGTGTTTCCATCATCGTTATTTATGCTTACATTTGTGGCAATCAAATTTTGACTATCAAATATTTGACATTTAACCTTCTTATATCATGGGAAACTATTCTAATTCATCTAAATTAAGCATTAAAAAATTCTTAACATAAGAAATTCCCAATCTCACCAAATTCTCTAAAAATACTTTTTAACTATGAACATTTCATAGTATCTACTTTCGTTAACCTTATCGGAATTTGTAAATGTAGAATTTATTCAAATATAGGACAATGCCATAATATAAAATGATATAAATTTTGAAATTGATAAAACTTATATTCTATCGGAAGGGATTTCTTGGCAACAATTTGGATTCTTAAAATATCGTCAAATTTTGGATGTGGTAGGTGTGGCTCAGGAGGGACTACACACAATGGTGAAGAAAAAGTTTCGAGGTATTGTTATGAAAATAGATATTGTGAAATCATATGAAAAGGTTAACTGGTGTTACTTGAGATTACTGCTTCTACAAATTAGTTTGACAATTCAGATTCTAAATTAGATAATGGCTTGTGTACAATTAACAAATTTTGCAGTTCTAGTTAATGGGGCATCATCATATTTCTTTCGATTTTCAAGGGGTATTAGGTAGGGTTAGCCTTTTTCACCTTTCCTTTTTTTTGATGACAGTGGAAGGATTAAGTCTGTTATTGATTTTAGAAGTAGAAGTAGGAAGAAATAAAGGCCTAAATGTGACTGATTTGGTGAAAATTCTTCATTTGTTATTTGTAGATGACATATTACTTTTTGGGAAGGGTGAGATTAAAACTTGGGTAAGAATATGAGACGTTTTATATTTGTTTTGTAGGGATTTTGGTATGGAAGTAAGTTTAGTCAAGTATTTTTTCCTCTACAATGGGTTGTCAGAATTTTCTTACAAGAACTCAAGATAATTTTTCCTTTAGAGTTTAGACATCTGGAAAATGGCTTAAAATATTGGGTTTTAGGTTGAAAGCAATTAACTACAAGGTATATTATTGGAATTGGTAGCGGAAAAGGTGAGCATGAGGATTGAATATTGGTGTAATTGATATATTTCTTTAGGAGGAAGAGTTGTTTTGTTTTGTTAAAATCAGTACTGCAAAGTATTCTAGTTTACTTGTTATCAATTTCTTATGTTCCCAATTCGATATGGGAGAAAATAAGAAGGTTGTTCTTCAATTTCTTATGTATAGGTAATAAAAATTTAGGTTATCATCTAGTGAAGTGGAAGGATGTTTCAAAACCGAAGAAACTAGGTGGCTGGGGTCTAAAGAACATTTTCAGTTTCAGAAAGGCTCTTGCAGCAAAAGCATTATGGAGAGGGATTTTTAACAATGGTTTTTGGGGAAAAATGTTTAGAAGTAAGTATGTAAAGGTTTAAAATTTAATGGATTGGGTCAACATGGCTCATTTTTGTAGGAATGGTTCAAACATATGGAAAGCCTTTATAAATGATTTACCTTTCATTTGTAAAGTACGAGTATGGATGGTTGAAGGAGAAGTGTATACTATGTCCTATAATTTTAGAATGGATTTTAATATGAGAGGGACCTTGAGTTAGGAGATGGGAATTGGAAGAGTGCTTTGGAGCTGGGACATGTGGGATAGTTAGCATTGGAATGGAACATGTATGTGTCTATTTTTCATCAAAGTGGTGTTGTTTTATGGAGTAAAATGATAAATGGATTTGGAGAAGGAATTTGGTGGATGTGAAGGTGACAATTAAATTAACTTACTTGGTGTGTGAGGAGGAAGAGGCACAAAATTCTAGTTGTATATGGTTGAAAGATATTTGAAAATGAAATTTCTCTTTAAAATTTAGATTTATTATCTGGATGGCATGTTATAACATAATTATGACAGCAAATAATCTCCAAAAAAGAGGTAGTTTTGGACCTAATCAATGTGCTTTCTACCAAAGAGATGGATAATCTATAGACCATCACTTCATCATATGTCCATTTACAACATAGATTTGGTTAGATGTTTCTTCTTTTTACATGTGTCCATCCTTTCTTGGATCCCATACTTTTTCAAGGTGCTTGAAAGTATGGTTGGAGAACATGAGAAAATTGGCATGTTTTGAAACTACTGGAAAAATTCCTATAAAAACATGACTTTCTAAAAAGAAAACTTTTGCTTCAAGAACTTCAACTCTCCATTTATCCAACAAATAAGGAAAACACAAAAGAAATTTTTAATAAACCATATGTATACATATAGAGATAGTTTCTTCCAACTAACTTCGCCTAGGATGATCTAATGGTTGAACATCCTCCAATCGTCTAACACATAATCAAAAGGCCCAAAGTGATGATTGATGGGCAGGAGGGAAGTTCTACGCCTTATGAGGTAATCAACTGGAAATTGCACCACATGTTGCAAAGGAAACATTGTAAGGTTGTATCATAGGAAATAATAGCATAAATGAAATAAGTTATAACTTTATGCAATTTTGTTTCTTTATTGACATTTTTCGAAGAAAAAATTCATTATTTTCCCATATAACAAAGAGTAACAATCAAATATGCTAGTAAGAATATTGGTAGCTGTAGAAATTATATAACTTATGTGCTATATTTCCAATATTCTCTTGATCTCACACTATTTTAACTTCATTCAAAATACAGAATCTATTCCACCATTGATCATCATATGCAGAAATTAAATCAATTGCAATGCACACATGAAACAATAAAAATTCACACACATTAACACAGTGATTTAACGGGAAAGCCTAAAGCTAAAAAACCCAACTATCTGTATATAATACATGTCATAGAGATCATGTAACAATCCTCATACAAAGCTGAACATGTCAAGCTCTCAATACAATATAATCGCTACACACTAATCAGGCCCAATCTTGCAAATCCATGCACCGATATTCGCCACCTGCTAGCCTACCTCTACTACGCAATCCTTGCTGAAGAATGGCTCTGAATGAACTAGAATCCACCAAGCTTGCACTGCACAATCCTCATTGGCATCTCCACTGAGTGTTGGATGCAATCAATGCATCACTATTGTCACAACTGATAGTCACACTTGCTCTTTCACCTATCTATCCACTAGTCTCCATTGAAACTGCCATGCACTGTAGTTAACTGATGTATTCTTCAGTTGATTAATGAGTTATTATTTAGTGAATTAATTAACTAATTAATTCACACCACTCTTACTAGTGTATCAATCAGTTAGACTAGATACAACTAGCTCAACTGAATCTAACTGAGTTAAACTGAATACAACTCCACCAACTACTTCTATAACTCCACCAAACTCTGTCACATGAGTTCTAACTGAAGTCCTCATAAATTAGCTCCAGTAAACCCTCAGGAATAGCATAATTCCATCTGTCAGCTGTTGTGCCACATCTGTGCACTTAGCTAAAGTGCTCCAAGAGAATAAGATAATGTTTAGAGTCCAAATATTATTAAGAGCTAATAATATTCGACATATCTATTTTTAGACTGGCAATCTAAAAATAGATTCCGCCCACTATGTCTAAAAATAGAAGTCCATCTATTTTTCCAACATGAACAACCATCCAAAAATAACATCCTGCAACTCATATAATATGATCAACATGTCTAAAAATAGACATAGTCTAAAAATAGACTTTGCGCCAAAAATAGCCTGTGGGCCCACTTAGTGAAGGAAACTCTTTACACTAAGCTCATCATCTTGTTGAATCTCAACACTCCCTCTCAACAAGACAGGGATTATCTGCCACCCCGATCCTGTCTCTATGGTATTCTAATTTGCTCCTAGTGAGCGCCTTCGTCAGAATATCTACATCCTAATCCTTCGTAGGAATGTAAGAAAGCAACATGATCTTTCGTTGTACACAATCTCTGATATGATGGTACCAAATGTCAATATGTTTAGATCTATCATGAAATTCTAGATTAACTGAGAGTTTAATGCAACTCTGATTATCACAATATATCACAGTAGGATCTAAGTGTGAATCGAACAACCCGACAAGGATCTTCCTCATCCATATAGCCTTGCATGCAGCCAAACTTGTTGCCATGTTCTAGGCCTCCGTTGAACTGAGTGCCACGGATCTCTATTTCCTGTTGTACCAAGAAACTGTTGTAGACCCGATACTAAAAATCCCTCTAGATGTGCTCTTTCTGTCCATTGGGCTCCCTGCCCAATATGCATTCATGAAGCCATGCAGCTTCAACTCATCTGATTGTCTGTACCACAATCCATATCCTAATGTGCCCCTGAGATACCTTAGGACATGCTTGCCTGCCTTCCAAAATAGCTTGGTAGGGTTAACCATAGCTTGTGAAAGCTGGTTAACATCATAGCATATGTCTAGTCATGTATTGACCAAATACATGAGCGAACCAGCCAACTGTCGATAAACAGTGGCATCCACTACCTCTGTCGATGTAGCATCCTCTTTCCTCCAACCACCAGGAAGAGGAGTGTCGATAGGCTTGCAGCCTTGCATTTTGAACTTCTCCAGTATCTCCCGAGCATACTTTCCTTGAGACACAAACAGTCCACCCTTCCGCTGCCAAATTTTCAATCCCAGGAAATAATGAAGGAGGCCCAAGTCCTTCATCTCAAAATCCTTTGCAAGATCTGCCTTGCATGAGTGTATCAACAGTTCATCACCCGTTAGTATCAAATAATCTACATAAAGTAAAATGATCAGAAACTTACCCTCCACCACAATCTGGTATAGGTTTGGATCCGCCTCACTCTTGGTGAATCCAAGTCCGGTGAAATAACTGTCTATCTATGTGTACCAAGCACGAGGTGCTTGTTTCAGCCCATACAACGCTCTTTTGAGCCTGCACACATGTGACTCGCTGCTGAAGATTTTGAAACCTTTAGGCTGCTCAATGTACACCTCCTCCTCAGCGACTTCATTGAGGAACACAGTCTTCACATCCATCTGATGAATGTGCCAACCCATCTGCGCTGAGAGAGCAAGGATGGTCCGTATGGAATAATACCTTGCGACAGGTGCAAATGTTTCTTCATAGTCGATCCCCTCGATCTGTGAGAAGCCCCAGGAAAAAAATCTTGCCTTATGCTTCTCGATGCTCCCGTTAGCAGCTTGCTTCACTTTGTAGATCCATCTCGAACCTACCACTGATTTCCCTTCCGGCCTTGGGACAATCTCCCATGCACTGTTTCTAACAACCGAATCATACTCTTCCACCATGGCACCTACCCATGCGGGATCCTCCACAGCTTTCTCGAAAGAGGATGGCTCCGTCATGATACACTTACTCATCAGAGCCATGTATCCAGTAAATCGGTCAGGTGACTGTCTCTGTCTGCGCTGTGATGTAGTTGCTCCTACATTCTGTGTTGCATCAAGATTCAGTCACTCAGCTTTTGTAGTGTGCTTCTACCCTCTAATTTTTGGCACTACATGAGTGGTTTCTTCCACTCCATGAACCTCCTCTTGTGGCTAATCCACATCTTGAGGCTCATCTTTAGGAACTAGTAGCTCCTCATCTGCATGCAAGTGTAGCTCCCTCTCAAGTGACAACTTCATGGCTTTCTCCTCATGAAATTTGATGTCCCGTCGCACAACATTCATCCGACTGTCTGGAAAATACACATGATAATTTTGGGGTGTTTCTGTGTACCCCACAAATATCCCAACCTCTACGGTCGGCTCCAGCTTCTTCCTGGCATCCTTCGTCACATGAATGTAAACAGGTGAGCCAAAAATCTTCAAATGAGAAATATCAGGCTTCTTACCAAAAAATGCCTCTTCCGGTGTACTCATGCCAAGCACTCTATGAGGACAACGATTTTTCACATAAACCGCAGTGTTGCATGCTTCAGCCCACAAGTGTATGGGAAGGCCCTGATCATGCAACATCAGCCGTGAAACACCCACGATCGTTCTGTTCTTTCTCTCCGCGACCCCATTCTGCTGTGGGTTATGAGGCGCTATGAGTTCTCTTCGAATTCCTTCTGCGCTGCAAAAGTATTTCAATTTTCCAGAGATGAATTCACCACCATTATCACTCCTTAAAGCTTTCACATGCTTCCTCGACTCTTTCTCAACTAGTGCCTTGAACTCACAGAACTTTGAGTATGTCTCGCTCTTCTTATGCATGAAGAAGATCCAGCACTTACGAGCAAAGTCATCAACAAAAAGAACATAATACTTGTGTTTCAATGTTGAAGCAACTGAGAAAGGTCCACAAACGTCTGTGTGAATTCTCTCAAGGATCGTCATGGCGTGACTATCCTTCTCATGAAAAGTGGTGTTCACAAATTTTCCCAAAGTACATCCCTTGCACTGATTTCACTGCGCAAGTGTACCCTTGGGAAGCTCGGTAGAAATCTGCTACAAAATTTTCAAAGCGCCATGCTGAAGATGGCCCAATCTCCTGTGCCACAATTCCCCCTCATCCCATCTCACCACTGCTTCTGCTTTGTCTGCCATTGTTGTGCAGCCATCTACCTACAATTGATAAAGGTTCTTAACTCAAACCCCTATCCTTCGGGTTTCACCAGTTTTTTTACTGCGCAGGAAAGCCTTTTCCTCACTAAAAACAACATCATAACCTTTGTCTTCCAACATCGCCACAGAGATCAGATTCTTCTTCAATCCTAGAACATACATGACATCCTTAAATATGAAAGGTTTACCAGACTCCCTCTCAAAGGAAATGGTCCTGATACCAGTCGCACTGTATCTACCATCATCGCCCATATTGATGTGCACTCCAAGATCCTTCTCATCCAGATCACTAAACAAATATTTGTCTCCGGTCATATGGAAAGACGCACCACTGTCAAGAAGCCACACTGATCCCATCACACTTGAAACCAAGCATGTGATCAGCAAAAAATCCAGCTCAAACTGCGAGGCTAAGGCCTCTCTAGCTGCAGATTCAACAGCCTGCTTATTTTTCTTATTTAGTGGACAATTAGTGGCATAATGTCCATGTTGGTGACAGTGAAAGCACTTCACCTTGGACAAGTCCTGCTTCTTGCCTTTCGCACCAAATTGAGAAGGATTTTTCTTTCCCTTCCCTTTCCTTGCTTTGGCAGCCAAAGCGCAATTTTCTTCATCTTTATTCTTCGATGAAGATCCATCCCTGGTACCCTGCCTTATCTCCTCCTGCACAAGATCTGACCAAAGTCGCTCCCATCCTGGAAGTTTCTCCCGACCATTAACAGAGTCCTCGTAGCTATTCCAACTCTTCGGAAGCCCAAGGAGAGCCAAGCTCACCAAGTATTCTTCATCAACAGTAACCCCCACACTTCCCAGCTCATCCTTGTAGTGGACGAACTTCGTGAGGTATTTTGGTATAATGTCGCCTTTCTCCATTTTTATTTTCGTGAGCTTGTCTTTAAGCGCCAACTTCCTCTGGTCACTTCTGCTTTGGAAAAATTCTGTCAAAGATTTCCACATTAAGAATGGACTAGCTTTACCATGAAGGTTGGAAACTATGTGATCCTTCACACCTTCCAAAAGAATCCTTCGACACTTTGTTGTCTTCTTTTTCCATGCGTCAAGTGCGGCTGTATTGCTAGAAGTAGGTTTTGGAATTTCTACATGTATGAACTCCTTCAACCCATTATCATCCAGCACTGCCTCCATCTTGTCCTTCCATGCAATATAGTTCGAGCTTCCATCAAGGGAATACTCCAATCTCAATCCGTTGAAAGACATTTCAATGAATGCTCAACTTCAACACCAAGAAAACACTATAGCAAATTCGAATTCCACCAGCACAAAACTCAACTGCTTCAATAATTTCAATCTGCTCCAATGATCAACTGCTCTGATACCATGTAGAAATTATATAACTTATGTGTTATATGTCCAATATTCTCCTGATCTCACACTATTTTAACTTCATGCAAAATACATAATCTATTCCACCATTGATCATCATATGCGGAAATTAAATCAATTGCAATGCACACATGAAATAATAAAAATTCACACACATTAACACAATGATTTAATGAGAAAGCCAGAAGCTAAAAATCCCAAATATCTTTATATAATATATGTCATAGAGATCATGTAACAATCCTCATGCAAATCTAAACATGTCAAGCTCTCAGTACAATACAATCGCTACACACTAATCAGGCCCAATCTTGCAAATCCATGCACCGATCTTCACCACCTGCTAACCTGCCTCTACTGCGCAATCCCTACTGAAGAATGGCTCTGAATGAACTCGAATCCACCAATATTTCACTGCGCAATCCTCATTGGCATCTCCACTGAGTGTTGGATGCAATCAATGCATCACTATAGTCACAACTGATAGTCACACTTCCTCTTTCACTTATCTCTCCACTGGTCTCCACTGAAACTGCCATGCACTATAGTTAACTAATGTATTCATCAGTTGATTAATGAGTTATTATTTAGTGAATTAATTAACTAATTAATTCACACCACTCTCACTAGTGTATCAGTCAGTTAGACTAGATACAACTAGCTCAACTGAGTCTAACAGAGTTAAATTGAATACAACTCCACCAACTGCTTCTATAACTCCACCAAACTTTGTCACATGAGTTCTAACTGAAGTCCTCATGCATTAGCTCCAGTAAATCCTTAGGAATAGCGTAATTCATTCTGTCAGCTACTGTGCCACATCTATGCACTTAACTGAAGTGCTCCAAGAGAATAAGATAATGTTTAGAGTCCAAATATTATTAAGAGGTAATAATATTTGACATATCTATTTTTAGACTGGCAATCTAAAAATAGATTCCGCCCAATATGTCTAAAAATAGAAGTCCATCTATTTTTCTAGCTTGACCAACCATCCACAAATAGCATCCTGCAAGTCATAGAATATGATCGACATGTCTAAAAATAGAAATAGTCTAAAAATATACTTTGCGGCAAAAATAGCCTGCGGGCCCACTTAGTGAAGGCAAATATTTTCACTAAGCTCATCATCTTGCTGAATCTCAACAGTAGCAACTTGTATATGTAAGAACTATGTTCCTTGTTGATAGTACATTTTGGTTTTCAAAGAAACTTATTTTCCTAATCATTTAAATAACATATTCCTCTCCAATGGACCCTTCAGAAAGACCCATTTTAGTCTCCTTTGGCTTGTTTTTCTTCTTCCATATAATTTAGATCTAAATGAATGGAAATTGAGATAGGCTTCATGAAATTTTCCAAATTCAATGATTTTTCATTGCACTTCCCATGTATATCAGGGAAAATGGATTCCACACATTCAACATTATTCCTTTCCAGGGCTTGTTGTAAGGTTGGCATTTTTTCTTCTGTATGCTTGACTTTGATACAAAAAATTGTCAATGGCTCCTTTAAATGTGCACAATTAATAAATTTTCCCCTATTCATGTCACGTTGAATAGAAAAAATAGATTATACATATTCAATTGTATGTTTCCACCACACCTCTTCCATATCTGATGGGTTCTATTTCATATGTTTCTTTTCATCTAGATCACTAAGCATATGGATTCTCTACAATGGATCCTATAATGTTGGAAAAATAAGAGATACCTCCCCTCTTCTCTAATGTTCATTAGAAACGTGAGCTTATTTAAATTCATATTGAGTTGCACTCTTTCCATCTTCCATACTCGATGTATAATCTTCAACTCGTTTCTTTCCCTATGTATTATGAAGTTCTTCTTGAATGTTTTAGATATTATCCTTGATCTATGAAAGAATTATTTTCTCCTTCCTCTAGTCACGTTTAGGAGGAAACCTTATGTCCAAAAGCTTGTACTTTTCCTTCTAGACCTCATTGTAACATGTAGGAATTATTTACTCATGTGTCACTTTAGGAAAAAATATGTCCATATGGTGTTGGATTTTCTTGTGAACAACAGTTGGATTTTCACTTTAGATCTAGGATCGCTTGCTTAATTTGTGAATTTCATTTTAATGAGCATGAATGCATTCTTTATGCACATTTTTTAGTGTGTGAAAATTTTGTATCCCCTTCAAAACCACAATTATAATCAGTTCCTTTGCATCTATCTCATGTTGAGTATTTACAGTGATTTTCCTTTAAACACCAATACTCATTTTCATGCCCACTCTAATCAGTCGTGACATTATTTTCCTTCCCTACATAATCTTCCATTCACAATGCATTAGTGCTACACTCTTATATTCCTTCTTAATCCAACCTTCCCTTCATTATTTCTAGGTCGTGAGATCTCCCATTCCCCTTTAGGCATTTATTATCTAAAAAGTTTTAAAGTATTAGGAAATATTAGAGGATGCATCCTCAAGTCATTGTTCTTTTTCTATTTGATTTTCCCAACATATACAGAAAAAAGCTATGATCTATACGAAAGTTCATGTTCAAATGAGATTAGAATTATTTTTTATGATCTTTATAGTAAAATGGGTGTTGGTCAATTCTCAAAACACTAAATAATTAAAATAATCTCACTTGTCCACATTACCAATTATGTTAACATTTTAATTCAACAAAACTATCATGCTATATTTCATATTTAACAAAAAATATTGTACAATTTATTTATTTTCCATATAAACTTGACAGGTAACATTTTCTTCAATCTCTTACTAAATATTTTTTTACCTTACATAAAAAGCTAATATAATCATATAAATTTTCAATTGGGCTATGTTGGGTGGTTCAAAGGAGGAAATGGAATCCTTCCCATTCTGATTCAATTCCAATGAATGACATGATAGATGTTAAAAAAAAACTTTATAATATAAGTTATTTTACACATAAAATTATTGAATAACATTAAAGAAATATTTTGATGATAAATGTATGTGTGTATATATATATATATATATATATATGAAATAGAAAAAATTAAAAACAAAAGCATGTATAAGAATTAATTCACAAATACCTATCATGCAAAATGGTATCACAGAAGATAGAGATGGATTCTCAATATGGTTATTGTGAACAAAGTAATAGTACTCCATGGATCTCCCCACATTGTCTAAAAATGGATTGATAGAGATCCATTCTCAAAATGGTTATTGTGAACAGAGTAATGGTACTCCATGGATATCCCCAGATTGTCTAAAAATGGATTGAATACTAAAAAATATGTTATCACTCTCTTAAAAAACAAAATGAAATTTAGAAATTGGATAGTCTTAATTACCTTTACATGAGAATGTACCTTGCTATAACCATCAAGAAACCATTAAGTAACCATCAAGAAACCGTTAAGACATCAAGAAATTGTTCAAGGATAAGCAACTCTAACTATTAGTTTTAGTTTTTTGTTAACTATATCTGGCAACCTAAAAATCTTCATATGTGTCACATTCCATTTGATGATGCAAACCATTACACAATGGTAGCTAGGAGACTAAGATAAGGAAGAATTTATTGGGTTAGTCAATTTATTTGGATTGTAGATCTAGTTATTTAATGATATAGATTAAAAGTAATAATTAATTTATTTCATATATGTTAAATATATAAAGTGTATAGGGATTGCAATCAAGATAAAGATATTTACCATTTTCAATATTTTAACCTTACAAATTAATTAACATCCAATTGAATCCACTCACTTACTCAAACAAAGTATTTCTTTCTTGCATTATATATGTGAAATCTCACTCACTCAAACAACTTCTTTATTTATTGCATTATATATGTGAAAAAAAATACGAGAAAGAGTTAATCACCCACCCACCTCAAGCACAACATGTTAACATTGTCCACAATAGAAAACAACACTTCGATTCAAATGTATCAAGTTCATAATCTTGTTGGGATTGATTGGAATTCTAATTATTTCCATGCATGAATAGTAATGAAGAAGGAATTTCTCCCTTTTTGTTTGTCAAAGACATTTTTTCAAACTAAGGAAATATCATCAATATTTTCATGGGTTGAGATAAATTCTCTATATACTTCATTTCTCATTTCTTCAAAATGATTTTCCATTTTTCTCTCTTCTTCCCTCTCTCCTCCATCCATTTATATCTCTATCTTCCCTTGTATATCTTTCTCACCCCTAGAATATATGCACTCTCTCTCTCTCTCTCTCTCTCTCTCTCTCTCTCTCTCCCCCCCCCCCTCTCACTCTGTCTCTCCATCTTTCCCTTTTCACTCCCTCTCCCTCTCCACCTTTATCTCTCTATGCCTTTCTTCCCCTTCCAAGTCCATATATGTCTACCCCCTCTCTCTCCTCTCTCTAAGTCATCTCTCTCTTCCTTCCTCTCTCTCCCTTTCTCTCCCACCTCCCTCTGTCTCTTCCCCCATCACACACACACTCTCTCTCCACCCTCTAACTTTTTCAATATCTCCCTCCCTCTCTCCGTCTCGCTCTCTATCTCTCTCCCCCTCCATATATATGTCTCTTTGTCTCTCTCTTACCCTTCTTTCCATATCTTTATCCTCTCCTTTTCTCTTTCTTCTCTTGTCTCCTCTCTCCTTGAATCATGCACTATCTTTCCTCTATCATTGTTAGTCACGTACTATCTTACTATCTTTCCGTTATCATTGTTAGTCACTTTGATTTCTTCGTTCCTTGGTTAATATGCATCTGTCCTGGTTCTTTATAATTTTATTTATATTATAAATTTTACATATGTATATATAAAAGTATTCTCATTTTTTATTTAATAAAACATCAATGTAATCTCTATGGGTATATTTTTAGTATTGTGACTTGTGAGGATGGAGGGTTTAGATATACCTCAAAAGAAATTATAACCTTTTTTCTTTTAGATTTAATTAAAACATGTTATAAAATTAAATTAAAGTATTTGTAAATTATTTTGATTTTGAAATAAGTTTTGGTTTTTGGGCATGTGGTATTGATAAGCCTTAGTATTGGGCCATGGTATTGTAACAAAATAATAAAATCCTAAATCCATAACATAACAATCAAAATCCTAGATGACCCATGCTATTGATAAAACATGGTATTAGCCCATGGTATTATGATTTTCTTCCCTTCTCTCCCTCTCCCTCCCTCTATTTTTCTCTTTTAGGTACTGGCCCATGGTATTGTAAAAAAAATTATTTAGAAGTTAATAATATCCATGGTAAATATTCATGATTAAAAATATTGTTATATTGTTAAAAAAAAAATTATAGGCTTATTCATTACATTTAAATATGACTATAAAATCATTATTTTAGTTTATATGGTAAAATAGATATCAATTTACATAAACTATTTATATGTTATATTTTTTTAATGTAATATGATATTATATTTTATTTTAATTAAAAAATTGTTCATAATTGTATTAATAATAAAAAAATACAATTTAAAAAAAAAAATTAAAAATATCTCACATCTCACCTATCATCATCATGGATGACAATGAAGTATCTCCACTCCTCTTTAATCTAAATTGTGACCAACAATTTTGTGTTTTAAGCTATCTCTTCTTCTTGCTTTATTTTCAGTTAATAATTGCATTGAATCCATAACTCATTTGAGCAACATCTCTAAATGTATCTCATTTATTCCTCTTTTATTGCTACAGACAACCATGAAATCCAGGTGTGGAAAAAAAACGTTTATTATTATCAAAATAAGTTGTCTTCAAAATTATAGATCAAATATTGTGCTCAGGATGGTCGAAGCTCCAAGTATAAGTGGAATTTTCCACTTTGAGAAATATCTCTAAATGTATCTCGTTTATTCCTACTTTATTGCTACAGAGGGCCATGAAATCTAGGTGAACGTTTATTATTATCAAAATAAGTTGCCTTCAAAATTATAGATCAAATATTGTGCTCAAGATGGTTGAAGCTCTAACAACTCTAGGTGGCATTAAAATTATAGATCAAATATTGTGCTCAGGATGGTCGAAGTGCCAACGATTGTAGGTGCATTTTCCACTATTTTTTGTGTGCAAGCCGAGCTGAAGCCGTTCTAATATAAAAATATATTGTACATCATGTATACATAGGAAATCCTTTGGTAGAAAGTTCCTAGTCTTCTATTAAATAGTTGGGAAGTAACAAGTAGATCTATGTCGGGTATGTCAATGCTTTAGTCTATGAGTAAGCAACTAAAAACGCAAAAGGCTTAAATATCTAACCTCATTCTGATCTTAAATGAACTACTTCCAATGCTAACTTACCTAACTTTATAATACAGGATATAGGCTCATAAAAGCAATTCATACTACTAGTTCCTAATACCTATTCTTCCGGGCTCATAACTGACTATATCTTCCTCCTCCTTTAAAATTTCATCATGGGAACATGAGATTAGTCTGGATTGAATCCCTACATTCACTTACCATTCACCTTCCTTAGACTCTTACCATTCACCTACCCGAGAACTTATAATGACTACAAATACAAACTGAAAAGCTATAAATCTAACTATACCTATAGAGATAAGACCTAGGCACTGAATTCAAATTCAACCTGCTAGTTAACTAATCAACCATAAATACACATAGATAGAAGGACTTATAGAGACCTGCCCTAAATCTAGAGGGAAGGTAAGAGAGTCTCTTCTACCTAGTGGTCCTATGATTCATCCTTCTTCACCCCATATGAATGAGTGAGTCATTTCCTATGCATGGTTAGTCTCTCTTAGGGCTTTGTTCGTTGGTTGAATATAAGCTAACTCCCTTCCTCACTTTCTATAATAACCTCCTTATCTGACATATGAGCATAGGATTTTCTTTTCAAGGCCCACGTTTTATGCTTTTATCCTTCATTCATTCCGTATCTGTGAAGCGGGCAAGTAGGTTGATCCTGAATAGATGTCAAGTCATTGGCTTATTGCCTTGAGTGCCTATGAATTCTTTCAGTAACCCTATAATTAATTGATTGAAGGACTTCTATTTCTTGTGGAGATCCTTGGTTGTGTGAATATGTGTACAGTAAAGGGTTATCGTCGACCTAAGAGAGAAAGGGAAAAGGTCAAAGGGAAGAAAGGCATAAAAGGTATTCATCGGAAGGAAGGCAGAAAAGGTCGAAGCAGGAAAGGCAAAAGCTAAGAGGGAAGGAAGGATTGACCCTTTAGGATTTGATTCTTTATCCCCACCTCACTTCGTGCCTTGGAACTGAAAATTTTGTGGAATATGCAACGGAGACTAGAATTTAGAACCTTATTTCTTATGGTTATGGTTTAGCACCCCACCTTGGCATCCAAGGCATCGAATTTTTCATAGGGTTTGGGATTTACCATATCGTGTTGGGTACCCGACCCCTCCCAATTTTATAGATGTGGGTCGATACGGGCATGCATGGAAAGGCTCTTGACTGGGATTCTCGACAAATAAAGAGGAAATTGATTTTACTAGATAAAAAGAAAGCTTGATCCCCCGCCGGATACACCCACTTTTCTTCCTGAATTTACCACCCCAATAGGCAGGCTTCATATACACTTTAAATCTGTATCTTTGTAGGTGCTTGCTTAAGGAAAATCCAGAAGTTACTGATAGCTACTCCCAACAACTTGATATCCACCTAAAATGTGGGAAGCAAAAATAAGCACATTGTCGAAGCCACTTTACTTAGGTAGTGTTGAATTTGAGCCTAGGTTAGTATGGGTAGGTCCAGTTATGGTTCTTAAAAAAAGGTTACATGACATTGCATTTTAGGCTGGAAACGGGAAGATAGGGAGTTCAAGGAACTTGTGTAGTCAGTTTAGAGATTTTGACCCAAATATTTGAATTTACGAGTCAGTCATCTACCCAGCTTACTTTGTCACTAACTTTCCATCCCAATAGCCTAGTTTATCGAGTTCTTTTTCCACCTTAATAAAGAGCCTTTGTATTAAACCTTTTTTACGGTAGCTCTTTAGGTGCTTGTTTAAGCATACTTCCAAATACAGAGAGTCAGGGGGGAGATTTTTTCACTCTGTACTAGGTTGATACCCTGAAAGCAACTCATAGATTTCATGTTCCAATGTATCCTTCATCACCTAGATCCCAAGACCCAATCCCACTATATACCCTACCTTTAACCCTTATTTTTCTTTAATTGTACATAAGAGAAACTCTATGATGAAAGGGATATTGGAAAATAATAAAAAAAGCAGGTATTGGACACCTGAACTAGGGAACGTGTTTGGGAATGATTAAAATCCAATCTTAGTAGAGCTTACTATTATATCATTGGGACTCTTAGAGTCTGGTTGGCATATCTCTCCTCGTAATAATAAATTACTTGGAAATCATATAGGTGTAAGTACATGGTCACTCTAGTTTAGTCCAATATCTTGGCAAAAGAAAAGAAAATCTGACTAGAAAATATTGATGGAGTAGAAACTATTTTCAGGACTCTTAGATTTTGGCTAGAAAAAAAAAAACCCTTTGATATTGAAATATACTTGTAATTTCCTTGTATACTGTGATCCCATGGTAGTGTCCCCGGTCAGGCAAAAGCCCAAAATACTTAATATAAAAATGCCAATTCAAAAGCAAGGCCAATAAAAAAGCAATGGGCCTAGATGACACCCTTATCCCGGTTGAGAGGCACAAATGTGATGGTCCATAGATAGTCCCTAGACCTCCCCCTTGGCCTACATTTTCATCTATCCACCTGATCTAGGTGGATATCGGTGGCCACCCACCTATTCCATTTGGACCCGCACCATCAATTCTTGCAGTTTTTCACTTTCAGCACAACTTACTATTTTTAGCAGGTTTTCAGGTCTTGCACTCCCAGAGCCGTTTCGGGGCCCTAAATATATAGGTGGATATTGGTGGCCACCCACCTATTTCATTTTAACCCCCACCATCCATTCTTTCAATTGTTCAGTTTCAGCACAACTTACTATTTTTAGGAGTTTTTTGGGTCCTGAACTTTTGGAGCCGTTTTGAGGCCTTAAACGACATTTTTTGGGGAAACCGAGAGAAACATGGGTCTATAAACCAATATTTCTTGTTAAAGAGTTATATTCCTTGGATATATATTTCTAACGACATATTGAGCACGTCAAACAGAGATCGTATGCCAAAGTTACGTCCCCAGGAATATGAAACGCCAATTTACCCAAACGGGACCTACAGTTTTGGCGCTTCATCTCCTAGGGTTAGGTTTTTGGACGTTTAGCATTTTACATTGTTTCCCAACAATAAATAGGCCTTCGAGCCTCATTGTAACACAGTGGAGGAGCATGTGGCCATCACATCTCTTCTCAGAGATACGCTACCAGTGCCCTAGCTCGTTCATTTCCATTATCTCTCATTGTAACAGAGTTCAGAGGCCTACAGCCATCACATATCTTCTCAGAGATACGCTACCAGTGCCCTAGCTCATTTGTTTCCATTCTTTCTGTAAAAAAATTTTGGTTCTGTAACATAACTCAGAGACCTGTAGCCAGCACATCTCTTCTCAAAGATATGTTATCAACACCCTAGCTAGTTTATTTCCATTATGTCTGTAAGCATATTTCAATCATTTGTCTTTAATAAAATGAAGTTTTATTTCCGCTACATATATGTATTTATGGTTATATGTGTATTTTGTTATGTTCCTGCATAAATCTAGATCAACGGTATCAAAGTGGTCTGCTCTTTCTCTATTTTTCTTTGCATGTCCCCAATGCGGTCAGGGTATAAGGAGTTCGGGCTCGATCTGGTTGAACCATTGCAAGATCAACCTCGCAAACCCCGATGGCCCCCATGGTGAAAGGAAAGAAAGACGAGGGAGTAGGAGATCCTATAAAAAGCTTTCTTGAGGAGGCCCTCGAGAAACAGAGGAACGCGATGATGGATAAATTTGCCCAGATCCTTCAATGGCTTTCCATCGGCGACACATCTACATCCAACATTTCTGCCAACAGGTATGCAACATCCTAGACAAATTCAATACCAATTTCAACAGAATTTTCCTCTCATGGAGGAACTTAAAGAAATGGGGACCATTTCATCCTAAGGAGGGAGGAATGATCCAATTGGATATCGATGGCCACACACCTATTCCATTTGGACCCGCACCATCAATTCTTACAGTTTTTCACTTTTAGCACAACTCACAAGTTTTAGTAGGTTTTTGGGTCCTGCACTCCCACAGCCGTTTCAGGGCCCTAATGATCCAGGTGGATATTGGTGGCCACCCACCTATTGCATTGTACCCCCACCATTAGTTCTTTCAATTGTTTAGTTTCAGCACAACTTACTATTTTTAATAGTTTTTCAGGTCCTGAACTTCTAGAGCCTTTTTAAGGCCCTAAACGACATTTTTTGGGGAAATAGGGAGCAACATAGGTCTATATACTGATGTTCCTCATTCAAAATTTGTAGTCCTTGGATAGATATTTATAACGAGGAATTTAGCACATCAAATGAAAATCGTATGCCAAAGTTACATCCCCGGGAAGTTGAAACACCAATTTACCCAAACGGGACCCACAGTTTTGGCGCTTCATCTCCTAGGGTTAGGTTTTTGGATTTTTATGGTTTTCCATTGTTTCTCAACAATTAATAGGCATTAGAGTCTCATTGTAACACAGTGGAGGAGTCTGTAGTCGTCACATCTCTTCTCATAGATACGCTACCAATGCTCTAGCTCGTTCATTTCCATTATGTCTCATTGTAACAGAGTTCAGAGGCCTGTGACCGTCACATCTCTTCTCAGAAATATGCTACCAGTGCCCTAGATCATTTTTTTTCCATTCATTCTGTAAACAACTTTCAGTTATGTAACACAACTCAAAGGCCTATAGTCACCACATCTCTTCTCAGAGATACACTACCAGCGCCCTAACTAGTTTATTTTCATTATGTCTGTAAGAATATTTCACTCATTTGTTTTTAATAAAATGAAGTTTTATTTCCACTCAATCACTGTGTTTATGGTTATATGTGTATTATTTTTCGTTCCTACATAAATCTGGATCAGTGGTATCAGAGCGGTCTGCTCTTTCTCTGTTTTTCTTTGCATGTCCCCAATGTGGTCAGGGTATAAGGAGTTCAGTTTGGATCTGGTTCAACCATTGCAAGATAAGCCTCACAAACCCCAACGACCCCCCATGGAGGAAGGAAAGAAAGACAAGGGATCAGGAGATTATATCAAAATCTTGCTTGAGTAGGCCCTCGAGAAACAGAGGAACGCAATGATAGATAAATTTTCCCAGATCCTTCAATGGCTACCCACCGATGGCACATCTACATCCATCACGTTCGCCAACAGGTCCGCGACATCCTGGACAAATCCAATACCAAGTTTAACAGAATTTGCCTCTCATGGAGGAACTTAATGCAATGGGGACCATTTCATCCTAAGGAGGGAGGAATGATCCAGGAGGATATTGGTGGCCACCCACATATTCCATTTGTACATGCACCATCAATTCTTGCAGATTTTCACTTTCAGCACAACTTACTATTTTTAGCAGGTTTTCGGGTCCTGCACTCGCAAATCCATTTCAAGGCCCTAATGATCAAGGTGGATATTGGTGGCCACCCACCTATTCCACTTGAACCCCCACCATCAGTTCTTTGAATTGTTCAGTTTCATGACAACTTACTATTTTTAGCAGTTTTTTGGGTACTAAACTTCCGAAGCCGTTTTGAGGCCGTAAATGACATTTTTTGGGGAAACAGGGAGAAAAATGGGTCTATAGATTGATGTTGCTCATTCAAAAGTTTTATTCCTTGAATAAATATTTCTAATGAGGTATTTAGTGTGTCAAACAGAGATCGTATGCCAAAGTTACATCCCCAGGAAGTTGAAACACCAATTTACCCAAACGGGACCCACAGTTTTGGCACTTCATCTCCTAGGGTTAGGTTTTTGGATGTTTAGGGTTTTCCATTGTTTATCAACAATAAATAGGCCTTCAAGGCTCATTGTAACATAGTGGATGAGCCTGTAGTCATCACATCTCTTCTCAGATACACTACCAGTGCCCTCGCTCATTCATTTCCATTATGTCTCGTTATAACAGAGTTTAGAGGCCTATAGCCATCACATCTCTTCTCAGAGATATGCTACCAGTGCCGTAGCTCATTTGTTTTCATTCTGTCTGTAAAAAAATTTTAGTTATGTAACACAGCTCAGATGCTTGTAGCCGACACATCTCTTCTGAGAGATGTGCTACCAACGCCTTAGCTAGTTTATTTTCATTATTTTTGTAAGCATATTTCAGAAATTTGTTTTTAATAAAATGAAGTTTTATTTCCACCGAATCTCTGTGTTTATGGTTATATGTGTATTCTATTATGTTCCTGCATAAATCCAGATCAGTGGTATCAGAGCGGTGTGCTATTTTTCTTTTTTTCTTTACATGTCCCCACTGTGGTCATGGTATAAGGAGTTCGAGCTCGATCTGGTTGAACCGTTGCAAGATAAACCTTGAAAACCCTAACGACCCCCCATGGTGGAAGGAAAGAAAGACAAGGGAGCAGGAGATCCTATCAAAATATTGCTCGAGGAGGCCCTCGAGAAACAGAGGAAAGCGATGATGGATAACCTTTCCCAGATCCTTCAACGACTGCCCACCGGTGGCACATCTACATCCAGCACATTCGCCAATAGGTCTGCGACATCCTGGAAAAATCCAATACCAAGTTCAGTAGAATTTTCCTCTCATGGAGGAACTTAACACAATGGGGACCATTGGTTCCTAAGGAGGGACGAATGATCCAGGTGGATATCGGTGGCCACCCACCTATTCCTTTTGGACCCACACCATCAATTCTTGCAGTTTTTTACTTTCAGCACAACTTACTATAAATTTTAGCAGGATTTTGGGTCGCACACTCCCGGAGCCGTTTCGGGACCCTAATGATCCAAGTGGATATTGGTGGCCACCCACCTATTCCATTTGAACCCCCACCATTAATTCTTTCAGATGTTCATTTTCAGCAGAACTTACTATTTTTAGCAATTTTTTGGGTCTTGAATTTCCAGAGCCATTTTTAGGCCTGTTGTAGCCACTACAACACCCTCCAACATTTTTCCCTTTTAAAAATTTTTGAGCCCCTAACCTTTTGAAAAAATAGATTTTAGCCCAGGTTCACTCTTTCAAAATCTTAAGTCGCAAAGTCACAGAAGTGGTCAAATCAAACTCTTGCGACCTTGCGACCCCTCAAGTCGCAAAGTCACAAGGTCGCACATAATTTAGAAACCAAAGAATTGTGACCTTGCGACCCTGTGACCCCCAGGTCGCAATGTCGCAGAGTCACGAGGTCACATATCTCATTAACTCAAATCATTTGTGACCCTGTGACCCTCATTTATTGACTACACGTGCGACCCCTTTATAAATAGAAGGGTCCCATAGGTCGCATTCGACCTACGCAATGGAGAAAGAAAATGCCTCTAACAAGCCAGCTGGAGCACGTTTTTCCTGGGTAATTTAACTAATCCTCTTGTTGTTTCTTTTTGTTTGATTGCTGCCTCCATTACCCTCACCTTGGCCTATTTAAAACTCATCCTAGCTTCTGTTTAAACCTCCCATGAATTTTATTACTAAGCTTACTCCTCCCCATTTCTTGACTTCCCTGTTTACCTCCTTTGAGAAGCTTCCCTTGCATTAGTTTGTTTCAGGTTCCCTTCCCAGCCCCCTTTAATGAGAAGCTTCATGTATTCTTTCCACTTGATATGTTTCCCTACCTCCCCTTTTGTTTAAAAAAGCAAGCGGAAGGTTTTCATCGCCGCGTAACTTGTCTGTCGAGCCCTAGAATGACCTCGCGACTTCGTGACCTCGTGATATAGTGACTCAGTCGCTTAGTCACTAGGTCACATAGCTGTGAAAGTTTAAAGTGGTGCAACTTTGCGACTTAGCGACCTCGTGACCTAGTCGCAAGTCGCTAAGTCTCTAGGTCGCATTTCCGTGAAAATCTAAACCGGCGCGACTCCGTGACTCAGCGACCTCATGACCTAGTCGCTAGGTCGCTTTTCTGCGAAAGTTTAAACCAACACAACTAAGCGACCCAGCGACCCAATTACAAGGTCACCAGGTCGTAGGCTCATCCATTTCCTTGAAAAATAGTTAAGCAGAGATAGGAGCAACCAAATTATTTATCAGTATGACATATGTCTTATCGTCGGACTATTTCATGAATATGCCAAGGAACATCGAAACTGAGCTTGAGTGTGTAGCCATCTCTTCAGGCTTGAACGATATGGGGCCCGCGGCAGTACGAAAGAGAGGCAAGAGTATTGAAATAGAAATTTCAGATGAAGGGATTCCTCCTGCCCCTCCCCCTATATATGGAGACACCACTTGCATGTTTGGGAAAGGAAATAGCATGAGTTGGTATCAAATATACCAAGAGTTCACGAGGCCTGATTTTCCAGAAGACCTCCCAGACCAATAGGTGTATTTCCAGGTCAAAAGGTCTAAATTACATTACGAAGGGTCCCATCCATCCATTTTTCTGTGCGCGGAGGTGATTGAATGGATCTTAGAAAAGGTGGAATCCAAGTTTTGGGTCATTCGAGATAATGCAGGAAAGGAATTTGAAAATATAAAAGGGAAAGATGTGGACTTTTACTATGCACTCCCCACCCAAGAACAGACGTTCAACGTTGAATGGGCTACTACTCAAGTAGTCCCCATACTCGAGACCTTAAAGGGATGGTGGGAGGACCTAGAAAAGTTCAAATTTAGGAAGGATCGGGAATACAAAACAGTGGGCCTCAGGAAATTCTATAAGTTAGTGGCACCAATGTTATGCAGGATGTATGGTCAACCAGATGCCACCACCTTCAATTGTTCCTAGGTTTCCCTCATGTATGTTGTTACCTCATATGGCACCCACTTCAACTGGGCCAGGCTAATAGTAGTATCCCTCAAGTCAAATATATCATCAGCGCAAGCACCCGATGAAGGGTGTGCATCTGAATTCTATATGGCCTCCTATCTGTTGGACGCAGTATGCATGGGATGTAAATTTACCAGGTATAACTGGCATGAAGAGTGTGGCGGGCCAATTCACAAAGAGTTGTAGGTATTCTAGACCTCTAAGTATAAGCAATATATGGAGTCAATCTCACATAACTTCATCCCCATGCTCTATGGAAAATTGTTCGGCAAATATTTCCCGTGCATGTCTAGTAGAGCCATGGAGACAATAACCCAAGTAGCCAGCTGGTTGCTCGTTAAATATAGTACTTTTATTAGTGTTTTCGGGTCGTATAAGGGTCCCCATGCACTACCACAGTTCATCACTGACAAATTGCTCCTACAAGGAGTATGTTACCAGATGACGGGTGGGTTTTCCAAAGTTCTCACCAAAGGCAAGAAGAAACCATGGTCAACTCTCCCTCTTACTATCGGCGCCTACACAGTCAGAGCTTTCAGGGAAGTAGAAGCAGAGGCTGAAGAAACCAAGGGTTTATTTATGCCACCTATATCACACCGGACATATAATCCTGAAAGAATCGTCCCTACACATTGCAAACGGGCCAAATTCAAATGGAGTTGCCAGCACACACAGTGCCCAGCCAAGGATCGGGTCAGGAACTAGTACAACAAGGACAGGGAGGCTGCTCTAGAGGAAGCAACTGATCAAGATGAACAAGATGATCAGACTCTGGAGGAAAGGATGAACACACTAGGAGGAGCCTCATCTTCCAAAACCAAGAAACGAAGAACTGATACAGGCGGTTCTCTTTCCAAAAAGAAATAGGAACGAAAAGATAAAGATGCTAAGGCACAACAAGAGGCCGAGGAGAAGGCAGGGGAAGAGGAACTTAAAAGAACTCAAGATGACCTAGCACAACAAAAGGAAGGGGATAAGCGAAAGAAACCACTAAGGGAATAACAAAAGAAGAAACAAGTAGAAGAAGCTTGCAGGAAAAAAGAGGAAGAGGAACAAAAGAAGAAGGAAGAGGAAGAACAAAAAGAGGCCGAGCGTGAGGAAAAGGAAGAGCAGGACAAGAAATAAGCTGAGCAAAAATTAGAGGAAGAACGAAAAATTTTTGAGTGCAAGATAAAGGAAGAACAGGACAAGAAAGAAGTTGAGCACCAGTTAAAAGAAAAGTAGGATGAAGTGGAAGCTGAGCAGAAAAGGAAGGAGGAAGAAAGTCTGAAATAAAACAAAGATTCCTCCAGGGAAGCAGAAGGCAGCAAGACTCCTCTCCTAGAGACAGGGATACAGACAAAGCTGCCACACATTGAGGTACCTAAGACAACCCCAAGGACAAGTGTGCACTTTACTCTCTCGGAACTTGGCCCCTCTGAGGAACAAGAAGACGAAGTCTTGGATCTAACAAGGCTAACTTATGACCAGTTTACACACAAGATCAGGCAAGAGAAGAGAATATGCCTAGCATGGAACCCTACAGCTCCTCTTAGAGCCGCAACCGAAAAGGACATAGTCTTCTATACCAGAACCAATCCAATCATGATCGCACGGCTGGTACCGCCTTCACAGCAGCCACAGAGGATAACGTTAGCAGAATGAGCAGGGAGATCCTCTCTTTACAAAACAGGTTACAAACTTCTGAGAAGAGAGCAGCTCGGGAAGAACAGGATAATAAGGGATTGGAAGAAGATTTTAGAGACTAAAGTTCACAAGAACACAAACTAATGAAGTGCCCCTTACCATTCAAAGAGAGTTGGCCACTTTGGAAGCTGCCATGAAACAAGTATATGAAGAAATGTTTACAATAAAACAGACAGTCGCGCCGCTACTAAAAGCACAAGCATAAGCTAAAAGGAGGACCGCACAGCTAAAGGAAGCTTCCACTACCTTGGACAGAATGTTAGAATGGTCAAACACGTATCCACAGGCTCCGGACACCTTGCATAGGAAAGATTGGATTTTCACCCAAAACGAAAAAGTTCAAATCCAGATAACGGTACAATCCAAAGAGAAACTAGTCAAAGATCTAGAGAAAGTGATGTCCGCGTATGAACATCTGATTAGTGGAGTCAATTCAATGGTTGAAGTACACTGCATTCCTTCTCTAGGCACACTATATAGAGAAAAGACATGGGAAGAAGTCACCCAAGACATTCAAGAATTTCTACAACCCATAAGGCAAGCGGTTGCTTCTTAGGACCTTCCAGCATCACAAGAAAACCTTGTTCAATTCATCGTGACACCGGTCCGGATCTACACCAAGCTGGCCTCCCTATCCATTCAAATCACGATCAAGAGAGAGATTTTGATCCCAAATGCTCTTGAGTGCCTCCACAGATTGAGGGAAGATACTCCTCTGGTCTCCCCAGTTGCCATAGATTATTGGGCATGCAAAAATTACCTAAAAGAACAGCAGCAGGTAGACACCCTTGATCTCACAATCACCAAATTGTTCCCATGACCAAGTCACAGGTCGCATCAAACAAGTGGGGTCGCAGGTCACAGTCAAAGCCGAGGTCACAAGTCGCAAATTCCCTCGAGTCTCAAAGTATGTCAATGGTCAAGAAGGCGAAAAGTTAGGGATACCCAAGGGTCAATTTTGTTCTATAAATACTTCCTTCAGGAAATTATAAAAAGAGGACCTTTTTTTGGGACTCCAAAGGAACCAAGAGAATTGTATAGCATTAAATACACCTTTCCTAGAATGAATACAAACACATGTTTTGATTCCACTCTTGGATTCGATGAGGACTAATGTGTTAACATTATGAATATTTCTTTCTTATGTATCTGATATCTTTATGATTAATTAATCTGTGTTTTCTGCTTATATCATTTATACATTTAAGCTCACTAAATGTGCTAATGATGTTAGGTTGTTTACTTAGGAGATGTTAGCAACTTCGTTACTAACATTTACCTTATCTTTGAAACTTCTTAAAGAAGTGAAGGGTGATATAACCATAAAGAACTGTTTCTTCTATGGTTTGGACAGCTTTTACAAGTATGACCCTAATGATGTGCTGCTAACAACATTTCATTTGGCTACATGCTTTAACTCATCTTGCTATTTGTAGTGTTTTATGCTCATTAAGACTCATCAACCATTTGTCTTGTATCATCTGAATAATCGTGTGTTCATAGGTCTGCAGGGCTCATTTGTATTCGAGAAAAGGAATATTAAGCAATATTCGAACCCACACCCTAGACAGGATCCCTATCACAAATGGTTTAGAGTCTAATTTAGACTTTTTACCGAGGAAATCCCTTACTGTTGGTCGGACATTTCTTCCCGTCAACATATTTGGCGCTAGAAGGAGGGCCTTAATGGTAGGCTCCCAGCACACAAGCAACATTTTATTGCAAACCCCACAGGGGGAAATCATGTATGAAAACACGGGTCCACCACCCCCTGAACATTCTCTTGAAGAAGAACCCCCTTTCTAAGAGATCACCTATGACCAGCTAAGGTCCTTGCGCCCAATCGCCTGTGAGCTCATCATAGGCTTACAAAACGTCTCGACCACTGATTCCCTAGTCAACCCTCGAACTCCCGTGGCCAACTAGACTTGCTAGGGAGCCCTGGTCAATTCCCTACCTCAGCTGGTTGGTCTCATGATAGAATATTATGCAGATGTAGTAGAGCATAATTCGGTAGAGCCCCCCGACAGTCCCTGAGGGAATGAAAGAGGCGACCTGGAAATCATCAAAACCCAACCCGACCAACCTGTGAACGATGACACTCAAGAAAATAACCAGCCTGAGAGCGCAATTGGGAGGGGCTGGGGAAATAGGGTCTGGGGAGATAGAGGCCATGGGCAAGGTCAAAATATGGGTCACCCTCACCACAACTGAAACCAAAATAGGTTCCCTTTCCTTTATAACTGGCGAAACATCAGGAGTGTAGGGAACTGCAGGATAAATCAGGACATGCACTCCCATCATGAAGGCGAAGCATCCGGATTAGGCATAGGGAGTGAATCTGAAAATGAAATAGGGCATTTCTACATATCGCGCCACCAGTAGGCTAGGCGTGTGCAGCTGCTGGCTTGGATGGCACAATATCCCCTAGCCCTCCAGGGTCCCCTCCATGACATGCGCCGACACCCTGAGAAGCACCTCCCTAAGTTCGACCCCGAAAAGGGTACGTTGGCCGAAGATCACATAAGAAACTTTTACTTGGCCTTAAAAATGATGAGGGTGCAGTCTAACGATGTAGCATGTCGGCTCTTTCCTCATACTTTAAAAAATAAAGCTGCTACATGGTACCGGTCTCTCCCTATTGCTTCCATTTCTTCCTTAGAGAAATTTCACCAAACATTCCTCCAAAAATTTTCGGAGGAAAAAAATCCTTCTATTTTCCTCACAAAACTTAGTAATTTGAAATGCCAGAAGAAGGAGAAATTCAAATATTTCAATCAATGCTTCTCTACTATATTGAACAAATTCCCTCCGAACATGGCCCTAGATGATTCCATCACCATTGACTACTACACACGAGCCCTCCCTCGAGATATTGCCATGTTTGTAAAACGTGAAGCTAGAGCTACCTTAGCAAAAAATTACACCACCACCCTCACTGTCGAAAGGGACATGCTATCCATAGGAACCATTGATCATGACATTCGGGATGATCAAAATCTGGCCACGAAGAGAGTCCAATCCTCAACTCATAAGGCCAGAGAAAAGGACAAAAACCTTTTCGACTTCGAAATCATCACAAATTTTCTCAAACTATTAACCAATGAAGTCTCTGATTTGAAGAGAAAAAACAATGACTCTGCCTCAGGTGCCGAAACGCGAAAACCTTTCTTTAGAAAGAATAACCCCGCTGTTAACCGGCCACCATCAAACTCGAGTACTGGCCTCAACGTTGAGGAAATCGGAAAGAATAATTTTTGTTCTTTCCATCAAGTCTCCCACTCAGAGAAAAATTTCCCCCAGTGGATTAATAGCATGACCACCATGGTGAATCAACTTTTAGAAGACCAAACCCCTGGGGATTTAGAGGAGGAGGCTATTTCAAATAAAGAGGAAGCCTCTCCCTCGAACGAGGATATAGGTTCCATTGTCCTTACACTCAAGGTGGTCTGCGGGGAAATCCCCCCTTCCACAACTGAAGTAAATTTGGCTGACGACCCTAAATCCAAACCCCCTCAAAACTATAGCTTAAGGAGCAAAGGCCCAGTTCCTGAACATTCCTTCGAGGAAAATATAAAAGCTTTCTTAAGGAAAATTATACCACCAAACACAAAGAACCAAACCAAGACTCCTGAGAAATTTAGCCCAACCAATCCCCAAGTAAGCCCAAAGGCTAAATCATCATCAATTTCTCCGAAAGCCTCCACCGAACCTATCTCACACCCAAACTCTGGGTATAAAATTATCGAGGATATGAAGAAAATGCGGGCCAATATTTCTCTCTACGAACTCGCTCACATTGCTAACTAGCGAGATCTTATCCTAAAAGCATTTTTCAACCTACCAATGACCAAACCCGTGAGTACCACATCTGCCCAAGTTGCTGCTAGTCCTTATTCTATTGTGAATGCCGTTAATTCAAACTCCAGGGGATCCACACCAAATTTCCTTCTATCCTTTGAGATCTTGAACTTCAATGTCCATAATTTCCTCGTCGATTCTGGTGCATCCAAAAATGTTATGCCCTTGTCTGTATGCAGTAATTTAAACATCCGCCCTGAAAAAACTAACGCCAGGATCATTCAACTCGATAGATCTCAGGTTCCTGCAGTAGGTGAATTGAATAATGTCATCATCCGCTTATCCTCTGACTCTAGGGTGCATCAGTGCATTGACATAGTGATCGTGGATATCCCTGAGGCCTATGGTCTTCTTTTGAGGAGAGATTGGTCTAGCAAGCTGCAAGGATACTTTTCCATGGATTGGTCCCACCTGTGGCTCCCTTACAAGGGTAGGAAAAATCAAATCTGGGTTGAAAGCGAGCCTTACATGAAACACACGGTGACTGACCTGGATGCAACTAATGAACCAGTCAGTTTTGCACAAGAGGAACTCGGTATTTGTTTCTTAGAATCCACTTTTGGGTGTGTTGAAGCCCTGAAAATCGGGTCTACAACAAGGGGGATACCCACCCAGTCCAGACCTTGGTTAGCAGCTCCTTTTCCATTTGGTGTAGTGGGTCCGATTGAGGATAATGGGACCAGTTTCCCAATTTATGTGTGTGTGTTGAGAATAGATATTTCCTTTCTAAAAAATTTTCCTAAGTGAAGTGATTTTATGCTATTTCTAATCTAATCATATGCAAATTGTATTCTAATTAAAACAGAAATATCTAATTCTAAACTAAACCTGGGATAAGATTTTGTTTATGCGATCTAAAATGATTTCGAATAACAACTGATAATAAATATTATTCAACTGCTATAAGAAAAGAATCCAATAAAGATAAACCACTTCATATAAAAATTTAGATGAAACAGTTGTGGAAAACATATCGCATAATAAGCTATTCATACATTAAGCATAAACAAAATAGTCATCATCGTACAAAAGTGCCAAATGATAACTGAAGCATTCAAGCATCAATATATAAATAACTAAACATAAATATCACTTTTAACACAGAATCATAAAAAGTTAAGAGATAAAAGTACCATTTATAACTGGTTCTACTCATGAGCTATAAGCAATAATGATTTATATCTTCTAAATCCAACATCTACTAAGAGTACAGAAATGCAACATCAGTAGCAGATATTAGACACAGATATCAATAAATCTCGTTCCATTCATTCATCAAAACCTCCTCTGAGGGTGCAGAAGTGCATGTTCTGAGGATAAGTTTTTGACAAATTTCTGGACCCTTCTCTAAATGCATGAGAAGGGTTTAAATACTACTTAACTAAATCTAATTATAGTTTATTACAAAAATTTAGGATTCGGTTTAAATGACCGTCCTTTTTCTAGGCAAAAATAAAGTAAAACTAACACTAAATCTAAAACTAAAATTAACAACTAACTACTTATGAATTTGGTCTTTGAATTTGCAAGCATCCAACATTGATTTGAGAAGAGGGGGCTGGCCGACTTCAGATTTCAATTGTCCCGAAAAGACGGAATCAGCAAGTGTGGGCGCGATCTTCTCAGCAGAATTAATGATGCAATTAAGAGTACTGCATTGACTGTGTGGTTTTACTAGACAGGTCCAGTAAGAATCCCAGTTTAATTTTGTCAATTATTGAATTGATTTTGCCTTCTCTTCCGCTTTCTGTTTCCACTCTGTTTGCAATTGTTGTGCTTGTGGTAGGTATCCCGGAATGGTTTTTGAAATTAAATTAACCTTGTGCAAATTCTCATTTACACAATCAGTAATGTTGCTCGCCGCTGTAGCTGCTTCCTCTACTGCTTTTTCTACCTCTCTGATCTGTGCATCCCAAATGCTAAAGAGCATTTGTTTATGGCTGTCATTGATTATTGGCGCTCCTACTCTTTTTCCTTCCTCTGTCTTTTGCCATGCCAAATAATTAGTAACTCTTTCATTTGTTAAATCATAATCATGTCGTAATTCTATGACATGATTAGTGATTCTATCACTTTCTTGACAAAAAGAGTTCCACTGTGAAATCTTTTGGCATAATATGTCTTGTTGTTGCAGTAGTTGATTATTCAAAGAAATAGTTTCTGAAATAAACTCTGTAAGCTTGGGGTCTTCTTTATGTATTTCTTGTATAATCTGTATTTTTTTTTCTTTTTCGTCCAAGCTTTTCTGATACCCGATCTTCATTTGCTGAAACTTTTGCTGTAACTTTTTAAATTTTATCTGTGCTTCACTGTTGGCATGTGCTTGTTGCAATTGTTGTTGCAGAACTTGTATCTGATCCTCTTTTTCATTTAATAACAGCCTTACCTCAGATGCTTTGTCAATAGTTGCGGAAGCATAAGCTCCTGTTATCTGAGATAATTTAGTAAGATTTTCAGTGGGATCTGTAGTAGGATCTTTCCATAAAACATCCAATTGTTCTGCATCAGTAGAGAGTGCACTTTCTAATTTTCTCTTCTTTATTTGCTTCCTTACTACTGCTTTATGTTGCGGGCTGTAGAATGTATCAAGAGGAGGAATTTCCTCTATTTTAAGTACAAGCTCGGCAGAGGGAGTAATGGGTATATGTTCTTTTTCTGTGACATTGCCACTTATTTCTGTAACCAAAACTTTTGTTGTTTGTACAGGAGTTTGTATGTTCTGTCCTTCAACATTAATCAAATCATTAAATGATTCCCATTCTTTATCTAACTGAGTGCTGATGGATGGTTGTTGTACATTAAGAGGTGGAAGAATCAACTGTGGGGTAGTTGAAGTCTGTTGTTGTGAAAGCTCTTTTGATTGAGCTGTATCCTTGACTGAGCCTTCACTTTTGTCCTGATCAGATTTTTTAGAATGTTCAGAAATTTCTTTGTCAGACTTTGACTTAGACCTTTCTGAATCTGAGCTGCCACTGAGACTGACGCTAGGAGTTGGTTCCCTTGCGGGTTCCAAGTGAAAATTATCTAAAGGAATAGTGGTCAATCTTCTTTCTCTGTATACTTTAAACTCTTGAAATTCTTCTGGGGAGAACCGTGTTCGAGCTAAATTCAAAATGTCTTTAAATGAACATTTTTCTTGAAACATATCATCAAAAAGATCTTCTTCTCCAGAAAATACTCTTACTTTGACAACAGTGGTGAAATCCTTGACAATACCATATGGATCAAATATCCTTCTTGAAAACTTAAGCAATTTCAAACATGTAACATTTCTTACTTCCTTAAACGCGTCACCAACATCAAATAATGAAAATGCTCTACAGGAAACAGGAAATTGTGGCCAGATGGCCTTCTTTTTATCCTTTAATTCTTTTGTCAAACCTCTGTCTCCACAGGTTTGATATGCAATTTTCCGAGCTATGAGTTTATCTGGAACATATTTGGGAAAAACATGAGGAGAATCAAAGCTTCCAAAAACCCTCACATAAGTAAACAATTCTTCTCCAAACCATCGTGCGACAGGGAGAATGTCTACTTCTGCTTCAGGGGAAAACCTTGGGGCATCCTTATTATAAAACACTCTGTACAGAGGCAACATTATGCCATGGCAAATTTTATAAAAATAAGGAATGAATTTTGATTCCCACAACTCTTTGTGATAGACATGAATGGGAAAGGGATCCTGAATTTTCCATTGCCAACCCATTAAAGGGAACTTAGAAACAAATCAGATTGAATCCATAACATAAGCAGATAGATAAAAAGGAGGATAAATACTCTGGGACACAGTCTGTTTAGACCGGTAATTGAAAATAGTCATGGTTAAGTTATCAGACAATATTTTGGCCCAGTCTATAATGGTGGCGTTTACAGCAGCATTCAATAAGGGAAGCCATTCAGGAAAAATCTTATTAATTTCAGGCTTTCCAAAAAGCCTGCATAACATAGCAGCAGCAAAACAATATGGAGAGGTGAGTGAACCGGTACTGTACATACCGTGTTTATATTTCTTCAGTGGTTCATCTCTTTTGGTCCATTCTTTAGTGCATTCTACCAAATTTGCATTTTCCTTTGCAAATTTCTCCATAAATTGTTTGTTGTAAGTTTCCTGAGGTTCCGGCATATGATACATAAGACTCAAATCTTCTGGAGTAAACGACCCGATGAGCTCTTGACTTGGAGCTTTGAACTGTCTGTCTGTGATATCGGTGCTATCCAGCACCCATTTGACCATATCTGTATATGGAAGAATTCTTGGTCTTGCTGCTATTCGATGTAGAAATGAACAAGCCAGCTCTGTAAGAGATGCTTCAGAGGAATTACTTGAGCCCGCGGTAGCTGAAACATCCATTACCCTTGGGTTCTCTTCCTCAAGAAAACTAAACATACCCTCCCAAGTGGTGATGCCAGCATCTTTTTTGCAACCAGTGTCTGCGTACAAGGATGCCATCTCTTTGTTTTCAGAATTCGAAGCTTTCTCTTTCTTTCCAGAACTAGGAGCTTTCTCTTTCTTTCCCATAATGCTCTGAATGTTGCTTTGTATACTCTCCTATTCTTCGCACATGCAATTTTACGAATTAAGTGAGAATAATTACATGAGAAAGGTGACGGGATAGTTTTAAATGCCGAAGGCGTATGAAATACATTATTTAATTGTGAAATCACCTTTCAATCAAAACAAAATCCCTTTCATTAATAATTGACAATTCATTCATTAATTTGACATTAAAGCGCATAACGAATATCGATTTATGAAAAGATTTTCTTCGTACAATGAGCTTTCAGAATGTGCAATCTTGCGATCTGCGATTTGCTTTGCAATATCGCAAAATCGCAATATCGCTAATCGCATTATTGCAAATCAGAAAATCCGCGTCATCGCTATATCACAAATCGAAACTTTCTGAAATCGTAATCTCTTAACATCGCGAAATCGCAATATCGCGAAATCGCAATATCGTAAAATGTATCATGTGAAAAATATCCGTTAATATATTTTCTGCGATATGCGATTTTGCGATAATTATTTTAGTGCGACGTCATTGGATCGCGCTATCGCAATTTAGAAGATTCTACTTTGCTTAAGATATATTCTACTTTTCTGCGATGAATGCGATGTTTCCTTCAAAGAGAGATTTTATTCTAGTCTATCATAAACTTAAGTTTATTTAAAGATTTTCCAAAGAAATTTCTTTAAGTCAATGATAGTAAGTTTTATTGAAAAATGAAAACAAACACCAATAAATTTTTTGGATTTTTAAACTAAGGGTCCCCACTTATTTAGTATTATTAGTAATATTAAATAAGAAGGGGGGTTGTTGCTGGCCACAACAGGGTGCTACCAAACCCCCCAATTGCTGGTCACTCAAGACGTCCAGTCTGAACTACTGTTGGTCACTGGCAACTACTCCACCTCAACGGAAGACCTGTTAGGAGCAGTTGCCCCGAGTACGTCTCCTATGTGCTCGGACAGCCTTGTGAAATCAGAATATGAAATATGGACCTTGTACTACGACAATTCCAAAACACATGATGGGTTTGGCGCGGGTTGTATTCTACTAGATCCTCATAAGAACAAGTTTCCAATCTCCTGCCAGCTAGAGTTCTAGTGCACAAATAATATAGCCGAGTATGAGGCATTGATTCTCGGGCTCAAGAAAGCCATAGATCTCAAGGTCCGTTGTTTAAAGGTAATTGTAGACTCCGATATTATCACCTGTCAGGTATGTAACACCATCCATTGCTTGTCTCTGCATTTGAAAGGTTACCAGCAAAAGGTATGGCATTTAATTTCTACTTTTGACGCTTTCGGTATTAAATCTATACTTAGAATGCACAATGCAGCAGCTGATACACTTTCCAATGCTGTTGCTAGGTTCACCCCAGTTAGGGATGGATTCTCTATTGAAATCATTTACAAGCCATCTGTACTAGAAAATGTCACTAATCTACGCGTTTTTAATGATGATCAGAGGGTAATATATTTCATGCTCAATACGGATGTGTTCAAGGATGCATTTATAGAAGAAGAGGATCATGATTAGGCCTTGCAAAAGGAAAAAGGGGTTCGTAAGGAAAATCCCATACCCAAAGGGATTGTGTCGCTCAAAAACTTGTTTTATTTACATAACCATTTTTGAGGACCCCCCAACACGAAGGTGTAGAGTTCCACGTTAGTGCACCGACAAATAAACCTTGAGACAGAGAAGGAACCCAAATTCATCAATCTCGGTAATGAATGCACCACTCAGGAGAGGCAATATTTCACTAAGTTATTTAAGAAATATCGAGATGTATTTGCCTGGACATATGATGAGTTACGGACCTATGACATGTGGATCATCCAGCACATGATACCCATGAAAGAAGGAATGAAACCGTTCCAGAAGAAACTGAGAAAAGTAAACCCCACTTTAGAGCCGATGATCCAAAAGGAACTGAAGAAACTCTTGGATGTGCATATAATTTTCAAAGTCTGGCATTCAACCTGGGTGTCAAATTTGGTCCTAGTTCGTAAGAAATCTGGCGAAATTCATTTATGTGTAGACTTCTGAAACTTGAATAGAGCTTCAGACAAGGATAACTACCCGGTGCCCCCTATGGAGAAGTTCCTTCAAGTAGTATCAGGATCTGAAATGTTCTCTCTACTGGATGGTTTTTCAGGTTATAACCAAGTACTAGTGGTTGAACCCAACGGGCTGAAAACCACATTCAGAACTAAATGCGGGACTTTCACATTCAGACACATGCCCTTTGTCCTGATCAATGCTGGTGCAACCTTCCAGAGAGATATGGACATCGCCTTCCAAGGCCTCATAAGGCAAAGCATGGTAGTATACCTTGACGACATCATCATATTTTCAAAGCGTAGGTGTGATCATTTACATCACCTCAAGTAGATTTTTCAGAGGTGCCAAAAATACTGGATCTCACTAAACCTGAAGAAAATCATTTTTGTCATTTCCGAAGGAAATCTATTGGGGAACATCATAACCCGGGACACAATAGTAGTAGATCCAGAACGTCCAAAATTCATCGCCCAGATTCCTCCCCCAAGTGGTAAGAAGGCCATGTAGTCCTTCCCCGGGAAAATCAACTTCGTGCCAAAATTCATATCAGATTTCGCCCAAATAGTGAAACCTTTGCAAGGTATGATCAAGAAGAATGCAAACTTCAAATGGAATTCTCACGAGAAATAAGCATTCAATAACATCAAGCAGGCCATCGTAGAAGCACCTGCCCTTCATAGTCCGGATTTCAGCAAACTTTTTATCTTGTACACCTTTGCCTCAGATTCATCTCTCGCGGCCGTCCTCACTCAAAAAGATGGCAACAACAATGAGTGGCCCATATCATTCATGAGCTCTAGGTTGCAAGGTGCCGAGCTGAATTATAAAGATATTTACAAGCAAGCTTACACGGTGTACAAGGTGGTCAAACACTTTAGGCCATATATTTTGAAGAGTCACGTCACAGTTTTCATACCTCACCCAACTGTTCACTCAATTTTTGTACAACAAGACCTAGGTGAGAGACGAGGCAACTGGATGAATTTCCTTCAAGAGTATGACCTGGAATTCAAGCTGGCACATACTATAAAGGGCCAAGGGCTATGCTAAATGGCCGCAAAAGCCACAGACTCGCGAGGCAATGAAGGAGTTGGGAACATGAAATTGACATGTATCAAACTGATAGTATATCTCGACAGGATTCATCCTCATGATATGTTGATCTTTAGCAATATCTAAGCCATGATATCATGGACCTCGTTTTAACTGCCCAATAGAAATGTGCGATAAGACTGAGAGTTGCATCCTACCAGCTAGTGCAGGGTAAGTTGTTTCGCAAACACCACAACGGAGTTTTGCTACGCTGTTTGGAGTATGATGAGGCACATAAAGTTTTGACAGAACTCCATGATGGTCCAGCTGGTGGGCTATATGTAGGGGACACCACTGCTCACAAGATCATGTGCACCGGTTTCTATTGGCCTACTCTATTCAAAGATGCACACACTTATGCCCGGAAATGCCCACAATGCCAAAAGTTCACCAACAGGGAAGTACGGTTGTCCGCCCTATTGTAGTCCGTCACAGTGGAAGAACCTTTTCAGTAGTGGGGACTTGACGTGATTGGGGAAATCTTGCCACACTCTTCTAAGCAACATAGACACATCCTCATAGCTACGAAATACTTCACAAGGTGGTTTGAAGCAATACCATTGTGTCAAATCAACGATCAGGAGGTAATAGATTTCATCACTCAACACATCATGACCAGGTTTGGCGTTCCAACCTCCCTTGTTTTTGATAATGCAACATATTTTTCATCATTTAAATCATATGATTTTTCTCTAGAAAATGGTATAGTTCTCAAACACTCTACCAACTATTACCCCCAAGGAAATGGGTTAGCCGAGTCAACCAATAAGAACCTCATCTGCATCATCAAAAAGACTCTGCTATCCCAACAAAAAAATTGGCATAGCGCACTCCATAATGCCCTATGGGCTTATCAGGTCACACCCAAATCATCTTTGGGCACCTCCCCATTTTTTCTTGTGTACAGAAAAGAGGTTATCCTTCCTCCCAAATTGTCTCTCCCAACCCTTCAATTATATCAAGAAACTCATGGCACTCCTTGCCCTGCTTTACAAGCCCAAATAGATACACTGTTGAAGTTGGAGGATGAAAGGGTGAAAACCTGGGAAAAATTCGACATCCACCAAAGTCGAATAAAACGATGGTTCGATAAGAAGTCCGCCAGAAACAAGTATTTTGAAGTAGGCGACCTTGTCCTCAAATGGGACAAAGGTCACGAGGATAAAGGGAAACATTCCAAATTCCAAGCCTTGTTGACAGGTCCCTTCCAAATTAAATAAAAGGTCGGCTCCCACACTTATAGGCTACAGAACCTTGAAGGGAGGATTGAGGTCCTCCCGGTAAACGGGAACGACCTTAAACACTATTTCACCTGACAGCTCCAAGGGGCCGTCACCATACCCTGTACCATAGTTTTGTTATGTTTTCTATTGTTTTTCTTTATTTATGTTTTCAATAAATCACTTGTTTCAAGTAGGCTCTCATTGGCCCTTTCCCTTTGGCATCTCAAGTTGAAGGAGAGATGTAGAAGTTCCTCAATTCACATGCTATGTCGGAATCTATGTTGGTGAATAATCGCCCCTGGAATGCAAAAAATGGCACCATCTTGCCTTTGATAGGCACCCAATGGGGAAACATGACCAAGTCCCAGGAACCAAGTGTAGGTAGCTTAACTAGTATGCTAGCCCAAGGGACTGTTGTACAAAAGAAATTTTTGGTGTAATCGGTCACTAGACGGAAAGGGGACAGAGAAAACCTCAGGAGACGAAAGGATATCCGGGAAAACCCGAAATTCCTCATATAGACCAGGAGAAACCTCTCTTGCAAGAAAAATAAGTTAGGATCCCTCATCTGCCCAGGCAATAATTTCCAAATTCAAATAAGTTCCTTGAGAACAGTCAAATAAGTGCCCTGAGCACATTTAAATAAGTGCAATTAGCACATGAATAAAGGGTAAAGGATTTATAAAGGCTTCCTGCACAGAGAAGCAATACGATGACTCCGTCGGGGTACTGACCAGGCTCGCTAGCAGCGAAGCAACGTCTGTGACTCCTAAGTAGCGACTCCATCGGAACCACCAGGTTAACTGGTAGCGGAGCAACGCAATGAGGAAAAAGTAACTATACCGAATCCTGGAATTCCCTGAGGTTACTCTAACCTTTTTCGTCCAGTCTCCAAAAATGAAAACATGGTGGACCAGCACCCTGGGACATGCAGACAGGTGGAGCAAGCACGCAAGGCCCAATGATGAAAGTAGTGGGACCCACGGGGTAAAAGGACTGGGGCATGATAAGCCCTCCCACACCCCCCCCCGCCCACCCCCCTCAACATGAAGCACTGGCCGAGATCTTGGGCCCTACCAGTGAATCACCATTTGTTGTGGCCGCTACAACACCCTCCAACATTTCACCCTTTTTAAAATTTTTGAGCCCCTAACCTTTTGAAAAAATAGATTTAGCCTAGGTTCACTCTTTCAAAATTTCAAGTCGCAAAGTCACAAAAGTGTTCAAACAAAACTCTCGCGACATTGAGACCTTGCAACCCCTCAGGTCGTGAATTCGCAAGGTCAAACATAATCCAGAAACCAAAGAATTGCGACCTTGTGACCCTGCGACCCCCAGGTCGCAAGGTCGTAGAGTCACGAGGTCGCATATCTCATCAACTCAACTCATTTGCGACCCTGCGACCCTCTTTAATTGACTGCATGTATGACCCCTTTATAAATAGAAGGCTTGTATAGGTCGCATTCGACCTACACGATGGAGAAAGAAAACGCCTCTAACAAGCCATCTCGAGCGCGTTTTTCCAGGGTAAGTTGCCAATTCCTCCTGTTGTTTCCTTTTGTTTGATTGTTGCCTCCATTACCCTCACCTTGGCCTATTTAAAACTCATCATAGCTTCTGTTTAAACCTCCCATGAATTCTATTTCTAAGCTTTATCCTCCCCACAACTTGACTTCCCTGTTTACCTCCTCTGAGAAGCTTCCCTTGCATCAGTCTATTTCAGGTTCCCTTCCCAGCCCCCTTCAATGAGGAGCTTCATGTATTCTTTCTACTTGATATGTTGCCTTACCTCCCCTTTTTTTTTTAAAATCAAGCGGAAGGTTTTCATCGCCGCGTAACCCATCTGGCAAACCCTAGAGCGACCTCGCAACTCCGCGACCTCGCGATCTAGCGACTCGGTCACTTAGGCACATAGTCGCTAGGTCGCACAGTCGTGAAAGTTTAAAGTGGCGTGACTTCGCGACTGAGCGACTGAGCGACCTAGTCACAAGTCGCTAAGTCACATTTCCATGAAAATATAAACCGACGCGACTCTGCGACTCTGCAACCTCGTGACCTAGTTGCAAGTCACTAAGTCGCTAGGTCTCTTTTCTATGAAAGTTTAAACCAACGCAACCTAGCGACCCAGCAACCCAGTCACAAGGTTGCCAGGTCGCATTTTCAACCATTTCCTTGAAAAATATTTAAGCAGAGATAGGAGCAACCCAAGTATTTATCATTATGACATATGTCTTATCGTGGGATTGTTTCATGAATATGCCAGGGAACATCGAAACCGAGCTGGAGTGTGTATCCATCTCTTCGGCCTTGAACGATATGGGGCCCCCGGCAGTACGAAAGAGAGGCAAGCATCCTGAAATAGAAATTTCAGAAGAAGGGATGTCTCCTTCCCCTCCCCCTATCTATGGAGACACCTCTTGTGTGTTTGGGAAGGGAGATAACATGAGTTGGTATCATATATACCAAGAGTTCATGAGGCCTAATTTTCCAAAAGACCTCCCAGACCAGCAGGTGTATGTCCAAGTCAAAAGTTCTAAACTACATTATGCAGGGTCCCATCCACCCATTTTTTCATGCGCGGAGGTGACTGAATGGATCTTAGAAAAGGTCGACTCCAAGTTCTGGGATATTTGAGATAATGCAGGAAAGGCATTTGCAAATATAAAAGGGCAAGATTGGGAGTTTTACTATGCACTCCCCACTTGGGAATAGACGTTCAACACTGAATGGGCTACTACTCATGCAGTCCCTATGCCCGAGACCTTAAAGGGATTTTGGGAGGACCTAGAAAAGTTCAAATTTTGGAAGGATAAGGAATACAAAACAACGGGCCTCAGGAAAGTCTATAAGTTAGTGGCAGCAATGTTATGCAAGATGTATGGCCGACCAGATGCCACCACCTTCAACGGTCCCTGGGTTTCCCTCATGTATGTTGTTACCTCGTATGGCACCCGCTTCAACTAGGTAGCCTAATAGTAGCATCCCTCAAGTCAAACATATCATCAGCGTAAGCACCCGATGAAGGGTGTGAATCCGAATTCTATATGGCCTCATATATGTTGAATGCAGCATGTGCAAGATGTAAATTTACCGAGTGGCCTCATAACTGGGATGAAGAGCATGGAGGGCCAATTCACAAAGAGTTGCAGGTATTCTAGGCCTCTAAGTATAAGAAATACATGGATTCAATCTCACATAACTTCATCCCTGCGCTCTACGGAAAATTGTTCGACAAATATTTCCCATGCATGTCTATCAGAGCCATGGAGACAATAACCTAAGTAGCCAGTTGGTTTCCTGTTAAATATAATACTTTTATCAAGGTTTTTAGGTCATATAAGGGTCCCCATGCACTACCCCTATTCTTCACTGACAAATTACTCCTACAAGAAGTATGTTACCAGATGATGGGTGGGTTTTCCAAAGTTATCACTAAAGGCAAGAAGAAACCATGGCCGACTCTCCCTCTTACTATCGGCACCTACACAGTCAGAGATTTCAGGGAAGTAGAAGCAGAGGCTAAAGAAACCAAAGGTTTCTTTATGCCACTTGTATCACACCGGACATATGATCCTGAAAGAATCGTCCCCGCGCATTACAAATAGGCCAAATTCAAATGGAGTTTCCAGCACATAGAGTGCATAGCCGAGGTTTGGGTCAGGAACTGGTACAACAAGGACAGGGAGGCTGCTCCAGAGGAATAAACTGATCAATATGAACAATATGATTAGACTCCGGGGGAAAGGATGAACACACTAGGAGGAACCTCATCTTCCAAAGCCAAGAAATGAAGAACTGATACAGGTGGTTCTCTTTCTAAAAAGCAACAAGAATGAAAAGACAAAGAGGCTAAGGCACAACAAGAGGCCGAGGAGAAGGCAAGGGAAGAGGAACTTAAAAGAAATCAAGATGCCCTAGCACAAAAAAAGGAGGTGGATAAGCGAAAGAAACCACTGAGGGAAGAACAAAAGAAGAAACAAGCAGAAGAAGCCCGCAGGGAAAAAGAGGAAGAGGAATAGAAGAAGAAGGAAGACGAAGAACACAAAGAGGCCGAGCGCAAGGAAAAGGAAGAGCGGGACAAGAAAGAAGATGAATGCAAATGAGAGGAAGAATGGAAAGTGGTTGAGTGTAAGCTAAAGGAAGAACAGGACAATAATGAAGTTGAGCGCCAGTTAAAAGAAAAGAAGGATGAAGCGAAAGTTGAGCAGAAGAGGAAGAAGGAAGAAAGTTAGAAATCAAAGGAAGATTCCTCCAAGGAAGCAGAAGGTAGCAAGACCCCTCTCCTAGAGACAGGGATACAAACAAAGGTGCCACACATTGAGGTACCTGAGACAACCCACAGGACAAGTGTGTGCTTTACTCTCTCGGAACTTGGCCCCTCTGAGGAACAAGAAGACGAAGTCTTGGATCTGACAAGGCTAACTTATGACCAGTTCGCACACAAGATTAGGAAAGAGAAGAGAAGATGCCTAGCGCGGAACCCTGCCACTCCTCTTACAGCCACAACTGAAAAGGACATAGTCTTGGATACTAGGACCAATCCAATCATGATCGCATTGGTTGGTACTGCCTTCACAGTAGCCACAGAGGATAACGTTAGCAGAATGAGCAGGGAGATCCTCTCTTTACAAAACAAGTTACAAACTTCTGAGTAGAGAGAAACTCGGGAAGAACAGGATAAGAAAGGACTGGAAGAAGAAGTTCAGATACTATAGTTCACAAGCACATAAACTAATGATGTGCCCCTCACCATTCAAAGAGATATGGCCACTTTGTAAGCTGCCATGAAACAAGTATATGAAGAAATGTTTAGAGAAAGTGAAACTAGTCAAAGATCTAGAGAAAGTGATGTTCGTGTATGAACATCTGATTAGCGGAATAGATTCAATGGCCGAAGTACATCACATTCCTTCTCTGGGTGCACTAGATAGGGAAAAGACATGGGAAGAAGTCGCCCAAGACATTCAAGCATTTCTAAAACCCATAAGGCAAGCGGCTGCTTCTCAGGACCTTCCGACATCACAAGAATACCTTGTTCAATTCATCGTGACACCGGTCCAGATCTACACCAAGTTGGCCTCCCTGTCCAATCAGATCACAATCAAGAGAGAGACTTTGATCCCAAACGCTCTTGAGTGCCTCCATAGATTGAGGGAAGATACTCCTCTGGTCTCCCCAGTTGCCGCATATTATCGGACATGGAAAAATTACCTCAAAGAATAGCAGCGGGTAGACATCCCTGATCTCACAATCACCAAATTGTTCCCATGACCAAGTCGTAGGTTGCAACAAACAAGTGGGGTCGCAGGTCGCAGTCAAAGCCAAGGTCGCAAGTCTCAAATTTCCTCGAGTCACAGAGTATGTCAACGGTCAGGAAGGCGAAAAGTCAGGGATACCCAAGAATCAATTTTGTTCTATAAATACTTCCTTCAGGAAGTTGTAAAAAAGGGACCTTTTTTTTGGGACTCCAAAGGAGCAAAGAGAATTGTATAGCATTGAATACACCTTTTCAAGAATGAATACAAACACATGTTTTGATTCCACTCTTGGATTTGATGAGGACTAATGTGTTAACACTATGAATAGTTCTGTCTTATGTATCTAATATCTTTATGATTAATTAATATGTGTTTTCTGCTTATATCATTTATACATTTCAGCTCACTAAATGTGCTTATGATGTTAGGTTGTTTACTTAGGATATGTTAGCAACTTCGTTACTAACATTTATCTTATCTTTGAAACCGCTTAAAGAAGTGAAGGGTGCTCTAACCATAAAGAATTTTTTCTTCTGTGGTTTGGACAACTTTTACAAGCATGACCCTAATGATGTGCTGCTAACAGCATTTCCTTTGGCTACATGCTTTAACTCATCTTGCTATTTTTAGTGTTTATGTTCATTAAGACTCATCAACCATTTGTCTTGTACCATCCGAATAATCGTATATTCATAGGTCTACAGGGCTCGTTTGTTTCCAAGAAAAGGAATATTTAGCGGTAGTTGGACCCACACCCCGAACGAGATCCCTATCACAAATGGTTTAGAGTCTAATTGGGAATTTTTATTGTTAGGTAAACTTGACTCAGGATAGAGTCAAAATTGACTAGGGTAAATAGTAGTGGTTTTGGGGCACATGGTTTTGTGCACCCATGGTTTTGGCCCATGGTATTACATGTAATGGAGCCTATAAAAGGCTGGGAATACTTCATTGTAAGCTAGGCCTAGAGGTGAGTGGTGAAGGCTCACTTGGCCGGATTGGCTAGGGTTTTTTGGCCAATGGTTAATGAAATTTCATTGGTTGGGGTTTTCCTGGTTAAACATTGTGTTTATGTCTATGTGATTTGTTTCTGGGTTTTGTATGTGTATTATTCTCTCGGTAAATATTTTATTTCTGCAGTAATTTCTAACAAATGGTATCAGAGCCATATTTGGCTTCAAAGGGACGCTTTTGCAACCAAGGGTTTTATTGGCCTGTGAATGGAGAAATCATTGCAGCCTTTTGCAGATCTGGCCATATGGAGCATGGTGTTTCTAGGAAATAGGAAATATCCAATTGATTGATTCCATGGGGAATTCCATGGAGGGTTTCTCAATGGATAAAGAGAACAATGGTGCTGCCACAGCCCAGATCTGGCGACTAGCAGTGATAAGAAGTTGGTTCGAGAAATTCAAAGATGAGAGGATGTTTGCACGTGGATTACTTAATTGATGAACCATGTATATGAAGAGAACTCCTAGAGGACTAGAGGTTACAGAGGCTGGTGACCCATGTAATTCGGTAGATGGGTTCTTTCTATATGGACATTGATTTCATATGTACAAAGAGCAAAAATGAAACAAAAAAAATATTATTATAATGGAGTTAATTTTTTACATGTAAATGGGAATATTGCTGTAAGACCTGGTATGGCATGTGTACCCCTGGGTAATCACTGGTAAAGTCCAGGTTAGACCTAGGCGATAGGGGAGATGTCAAGTTAACAATTACCCTGGGTAAAAATTTGAGGGGGGAAGAGCTAGAGTGAGCGGGGTTCTCTCATTTAGCAAGTTTGGCTGGATTTATTCAATAATCCCCAAGTCATGTTTAAGGGGGGAATTGTTAGGTAAACTTGACTCGGGATAGAGTCAAAATTGACTAGGGTAAATAGTAGTGGTTTTAGGGCACATGGTTTTGTGCACCCATGGTTTTGGCCCATGGTATTACATGTAATGGAGCCTATAAAAGGCTGGGAATACTTCATTGTAAGCTAGGCCTGGAGGTGAGTGGTGAAGGCTCACTTGGCTGGATTGGCCAGGGTTTTTTGGCCAATGGTTAATGAAATTTCATTGGTTGGGGTTTTCCCCAGATTTGGGGTTTTCCTGGTTAAACATTGTGTTTATGTCTATGTGATTTGTTGCTAGGTTTTTTATGTGTATTATTCTCTCGGTAAATATTTTATTTCTGCAGTAATTTCTAACATTTACTGGGGAGATCCCTTACTGTTGGCCGGAAATTTCTTCCCATCAACAAGGCCCTAAACAAAGTTTTTTGGGGAAACCATGAGCAACATGGATCTATAGACCGATGTTGCTCATTCAAAAGTTTTATTCCTCATATAGATATTTATAACAAGGTATTGAGCGTGTCAAATGGAGATTGTATGCCAAAGTTACGTCCTCGAGAATTTGAAACACCAATTTACCCAAACATGACGCACGGTTTTGGCGCTTCATCTCCTAGTGTTAGGTTTTTGGATGTTTAGGGGTTTCCATTGTTTCTCAATAATAAATAGTCCTTCGAGCCTCATTGTAACACAATGGAGGAGCTTGTAGTCGTCACATATCTTCTCAGAGATATGCTACCCGTGTGCTCGCTCGTTCGTTTCTATTGTCTCATTGTAACAGAGTTTAGAGGCCTCTAGTCATCGCATCTCTTCTCAGAGATATGCTACCAGTGCCCTAGCTCGTTTGTTTCCACTGTTTTTGTAAACAACTTTCAATTCTATAACATAGCTCAGAGGCATGTAGCCACCACATCTCTTCTCAGAGATACACTACCAACGCCCTAGCTATTTTATTTACATTATGTTTGTAAGCATATTTCAGTCATTCATTTTTAATAAAATTAAGTTTTATTTCTGCTGCATCTCTGGGTTTATGGTTATATGTGTATTCTGTTGCATTCCTTCATAAATCCAAATCACCACCATCATTTGTTAGGCCATGAAAAACTAATGGTGATAGATGAACCACTTTTTCCACCTAATTAGATGGCCCTTCTTTATGTAATGAGCCCCATAATTTGAGGAATGATTTGAATTATCAGTGAACACGGATACAAATGGATTATCATGAGGTTCCTCAAGTGGTATTTTTTGGATTTTTTTTGCATATTATAAAGATGGTATTATATATATATAGCCATGAAAAACCACCTTGTGGAATGTGTTTTTGGTTTGTGACCTAGGATGCATAATGAAGGAAACCAGAGACCGTGATGAACCAGTTATAGCTAGGACCAACTAGAGGATGACCTTTGATGGATATACACTCATTTCCTTGCATACCATGTACTAGATAACCCACCTTGGATGACATCATATGCTCTAGAGAACCACATGTTCCCCCTTCTGATGGATCATTTATGCCATTTCATTATTATTCCAAACAAGATGATGGAGGATACTCAACTTAAAGATAATGAGCTTCATGACGATACCTTATTCCTCCTTTTTTTCGTCCAGATGATCATGTTTCAGGCCTTGAAACCATGTTTAGGCCGTGTGTGGGCTCCATTTTATGTAAAATATTATGTCAATTGTAACAAAATGAAAATACACCTCATTTCAAGTCATGTGAGGGGGATTTGTCCCTCACCTAAGGAGGGTATACTCGGATAATGAAAATTCACCTCCTTAGCATCATATCATCATTCATTCTTAGCATTTTTTATCTCTTTGAGATTTTCACTACACTTGGAAGCCTTCTTGTGCATATACTTGTGCCTTTGAGAAACATTTATTGAGAGCAGGTAGAAGCACTCACTATAATGTGAAGAAATTAATGTGTTGATCCAAGGAAGGCGAGACCACAAAGAGAGGTAAGGTGTGGGACCAGAGGGGTGGGATTGAAAAAATACTTCCTATCTCTTTCCTTTTTGGCTGGTTGATCTATGAAACATGTTTTTCCGATAGGCACTTCAAAGTGAAGAAGAAGCTTGGAGGGTGAGTCCATTCAAGTGAGACCGGGCGGGTCCATGGGACAAAGATGTTTATTCTTATTGGCCACCATAATCTAATCAGGGTAGGTAAGTTATCTAAGAAATAAGGGGGCGTAGTTAATAAGGTAACTGTATACGGTCGAATCATTTAGCTGTTAGGCTTGACTGACACGGGGATACAGATATTGTAGAGGTAGTTTAATTACATACATATTCTATTACTGCCTTTCCATATTTGTTCTTCTTTAATGCCTTACCCCATATTTTATTACTAGCTTGTCTTGCTACATTTTAAGGTTGGTGAGTTTGCATGCCAATAACGTATTGATAGAGATAGGAGTAGCTTTCCTTCTTTAAGAGATGGATTGGGGGTCTTCCTCCTTTTGTATGAGTAATCCTTCGTCTTCCTTATTTACTTATTTGGTACCCCTCTCAAATAAGTAAATAAAAAATCAAGAAATTCTTCCTTCCTTAACTTCTTTAAATTGCTTTCTTGCTGGTTTATGAGTGGTTTAAAAGAACCATATTACTTTGCATCAGCATTGTTGATCGAGTCAACGTTGCATTAAGAACCACCATTCTATTATTCATTCAATGAGAAGAGTGATAAGGAGGAAGAGCACCCACACATAGGATTTAAGTTAGCATTCCTCCTTTCTCTGTTCTCTGTTTACGGAATTGCAGTATAGGGTAAGTGTCAAGAAGGTTAGGAATCATTTTATTCTTTCTTTACTGAACCACTTTTCTTGATTGAACCGATAGAGAGCGTATAAGGGAATAAGCAGTAGCATTCATAACTATTTGGTGGTACAAATTCATCACTCACTATTCGGTAGGCGTAAAAATACAGACAACACTAGCTATAAAGTGAGAATGCTTGAAGGTGAGAGAGGTCAGGCATAATCAGGTTAGGAAAATTCCAGGTGAGACAGGAAAGGCATAATCAAGTTAGGCAGATTTAGGTAAGTTTTCACCCTAGGTAGGTTCTTATGAGGGGTGATTCAATCAATTAAACGATCAAGAATATTTGTTGAGTCCCCGTACATTTGACGATTAGCCTCCATAGGAGGGAGGGGTATAACGGGTCCTTACCTTACTTTTAAAAATTCTCACTTTCATGAAAGTGGTTTGGTCATAGTACCAGCCAATAAGAAAATGTATTTTACTTTGGTGGTCTCGACCTTAGATCTCAGATAAGGTTAGGTTGGTAGGTGAGAGGTATAACAGTTGGGTTGGATAGTTGGATTGACTAGTGACTGTGTGGGTGGGCATTGGTGTTCAAGTCTGGCTGCTTGGTTGATCGAGCTTGTTTTTGGGACTGGACTGCTTAGTTTTCATTATCACACGCATAGTTACCACCTTCTTGACTTTCCCCTCTTACTTGCCTTTCATGGATGAAGACATGCTTGCCCGCAAACTAGTTATCTTACCCTGTTCCAATGCCCAATCCTACCTGGATGGAATGGAATAAACCATGCATACCTCACTAGAAATAGATTTTTTGAAGGCATATCTAGTTGGATCATGAACATACGAGCCTAGTTGGAGATAGCACCTAACCTTTGACTTTCTTACTTGAAGATCAATAAGGTGGAATGGGTGGCCTCTACCCCCAGGGCTTATATACACCTTGCTTTCTTACCCTCCAACAACTAGACCTAGGGAGACATTTCATACATTTATTTGCAGTTATGTTCACTTTAGTTATAATTTATCAACGAGTAGAACTGACTTATAGCGACACTGATCTCTAAAACCAATCTATTATCTCTCTCTGCCCACTCAGTCCAACATGTACAACAGAAGTAATTAGACGGGATCCAATCGATAGAATATGTGTTGTTACTTATGTTAATGCAACCATTTGAGGAGGTCTACCTACTTGTCTCCATTAGGCAAGGAGAAAAGGACAATTGAGTGAGTTTGGGGAGCGGAATTATTTGGATTATTCGTCCAACTTAATCTTAAACCAGGATATTATGAAGGAATTTCAGGAGCAGGATGGCCACACTCCCTAGATTTATTTGATTTATTTCTAGTTGAAGGAGTGGGGTGGTCCAAAGAAAGGACGGAAGAAGCCCACAGATTAACCCCGACAGATGGGAAGGCAAGTGATGCAGGAGCATGAGGCTTAGAGACAAAAGGCTTCATTAATTATTCCAAAAATACAAAAAAAAACGTCTACAAGCAAAGGTGTTAGTACCTTTAGCTGTTAATTTACAGTTTTACTAGATAGGGTTGAACTAGTATCTAGGAAGATTGAACAATTTTAGATTAGATTCAACATATTTAGCCTTTAGTTGATATATTTAGGGAAGATATTATGTAATTAGGATTTTATCTAAGTTAGGAGAATTCGATCCTCAAGAGGAGGTCGACTGTTATGTAAAATTCTATAAAATGTAACCTCTGAGGAGGAGAAAATCGAATTTGGACCATAGAAGATTTGATTGACAGGGTTTTTCCTCTGAGTTAATAAAATTTACAGAATTTAATTATCTGTTGTATGCTTGAAAAATTCCTGGACAGTTTCATCTCTTCGAAAATCCATTGGATTTATGTTTTTCTGTGTAGAATTTAAGTGTAATTAACTTTTGTGTGAAGGATTCAGAAGAACTCGAAGAAATTCTGGTTTCCTTTGCTGTAGATCGGATAGTCGATAATTGATCTATATTTATTGAGTTACAGAGTGGGAAAGGATATTTCTAGAGAAGCTAAAGTTAGAACAGTAAACTAGCGGAAAATCCCTGGTCAAACGTGGTCGAAAATGAAAATTTGTAGACCAAGCAGTTTTTGAAAAACCAGCCACTGTGGTCGCACTGCTTTTGGGCGTGTGAGTGGTTTTTTCAATTGAACGCGATCGAGTAAAAAGGTGACACGTCACGGTGGAAATACCACTGATTTCGCATTAATTTGGAGCCATAAAGTGCTGGGGATATTGGAATGCGATAGCTGTCCGATCATAAGCATCAGAGATCTGATGGTGTTCGCGTTGGAAGTTGCGTGGAGTTTAATAAAAGGTATGGACCGAAGGGTTATTCAATAGAGCTTTATTAAAGTGTTTGAAATTAAAAAAAAAACCATTCCGAAAGGCTTAAACATTGTTTAAAATGAATTATTATGTTTTCGAATGGATAAGGGGACTTTAGCTTCCGTAAGTCATTTTATTAAATTAATCAAGCAGATTTAATAAAGTTTGATGACCTAGAGTGGAAATAAGGATCAAGAACAAATTCCTCCTGAATTAGAAAACATAGTAACTAAATTTGAGCAGCTCTCCTTAACACTTGCACCCACACTGCCATCATTTGTGTGGGTGCAGGCACTAAGGAGAGTTGCTACTGTCTTGATATTTGTACAAATCAGCAACGTTGAATATTGGAGATATTCCAATATCCGATGGTAATTAAATTTCATAAGAATTTGCAGAAAACTTTCTCAATATCTTGCATGGTCCTATATTTTTGAATTTTAATTTGTTATACTCCCTTTTTGGAAATCTTTCTTTCCTCAAATGTGCTAAAACCAAATCACCAACTTCAAAATTAACTTCTCTTTTTCTCAAATCTGCTCTGGTTTTGTACTTGATGATGTTGTCTTGTAGATGTTGCTTTACCTGTTCATGTATTGCTTGAATTTCTGAAGAAAATTCCTCTCCTTCAGCACTTCTCATTTCTTCTTTTCCCAAGTTCCTGAATTCAGATACTCCTCTTGGGTGCATTCCATAAACTATATGGAATGGAATCTGTCTTGTACTTCGGTTAGGTGAATCATTATATGCATACTTTGCCTGTGGTAAAATATGATCCCATTGTTTAGGATGTTCTCCTGCAAGACTTCTCAAAATATTACCCAAACTCCTGTTCACTACTTCAGTCTTCCCATCAGTCTGAGGGTGATAAGCTGAGCTGAAACTTAGTTTAGTACCAAGCTTCTTCCATAATGTCCTCCAAAATCACCAACAAATCTGGTGTCTCTATCAGAAACAAAACTTTTAGGTAACCCATGTAATCTGACAATCTCCTTGAAAAACAAATTGGCAACATGAGTAGCATCACTGGTTTTATAACATGGAATAAAATGTGCCATTTTTGAAAATATTTCAACTACAACATAAATTTCATCATTCCCTCTTTGTGTCTTAGGCAATCTTAAAACAAAATCCATACTTACCATATCCCAAGGTCTGTCTAGAATAGGTAATGAAATGTACAAACCTGCATTTTGACTTTTCCCTTTTGCATATTGACAAATTTTACAATTCTTCACATAATTTTCCACTTCAGATCTCATCTTTGGCCAAAAAATAAAAATGACTTAGTTGTTCATAAGTCTTATCAACACCAAAATTTCCAACAAGTCCACCACTATGTTTTTCCCTGATTAAATTTTCCCTCATAGAACAATTTGGTATGCCCAACTGATTCCTTTTGAACAATAAACCCTCTTGCAAGAAGTAATCTAACCACAAACTTCTGTCTATCAAAACAGGAGTACAACATGCTTCAAATGCTTCTTTGAAATCCAAATCTGTCTTATAGAGTTCTTTAAGAAAATCAAAACCTAACACTTGAATTTGACTTTCTTGAACAAGAATGCTTTTCCTACTCAAGGCATCTGCTACCTTGTTTGCTTGACCACTTATATGCTTCAATACAAAGTTGAAACTTTGAAGATATTCAACCCATTTTGCATGTTTTTGATTCAATTTAGGTTGTTGCATAATATACTATAAAGCATGATTATCCAAATATAGAAAAAATTCTTTAGACATTAAATAATGTCTCCACTTCTTCAATGACTGTACAACTGCATAAAATTCCTTGTCATAAGAAGAGTACTTCCTTCTTGTCTCATTCAGATTCTCACTGAAATATGCTACAAGTCTATCTTCTTGACTTAATATAGCTCCAATAGCTTCCCCACTGGCATCACATTTCACTTGAAAAGGTTTATTAAAATCAGGCAAAACTAAGACAGGTTTCTCAGTTATCTTTTGCTTCAAGAACTGAAAATTCCTTTCAGCTTCAGTAGTCCACTTAAATGGTTTTTTGTCCTTGTTTATGGTTTCAATGATAGGTGCATTGATATTACTAAAATTCCTTATGAATTTTCTATAAAAACTAGCAAGACCATGGAAACTTCTTACCTCAAAAACACTTTTAGGTGAATGCCACTCCACAATTGCCTTTATCTTCTCTAGATCCATTTTTAATCCTTCAGTAGAAACAACAAAACCTAGATATACCAATTATTCTTTCATGAATGAAAATTTCTTTAAATTTACCAGTAACTTATCTTGATGTAACTTCCTTAAGACATAATTAAGATGTCTCAGGTGTTCTTCTTTTGTTTTCCTGTAAATTAATATATCATCCAGATATACTATTGAAAATTTACCAATAATTCCTTCAATACTTCATTCATAAGCCTCATAAATGTACTAGGTGCATTTGATAAACCAAAAGGAATTACCATCCATTCATACAATCCCTCATTTTTTTTAAAGGCTGTTTTCCATTCATCTCCTTCCCTTATCCTAATTTGATGATACCCACTTTTCAAATCTAGTTTTGAAAAATATCTTGCTCCACTCAGACAACCAACAAATCTTCAATTCTGGGTAAAGGAAATCTATACCTGATTGTTATCTTGTTAATTTCTCTTGAATCAGTGCACATTCTCCAACCTCCATCTTTGTTTGGACTTAATACTGTAGGTACTGCACAAGGACTTAAACTTTCTCTGATCAAACCTTTTCAACCAATTCCTGCACTTGCTTTCTGATTTCTTCATTCTCTGTAGGAGTCATTCTATAAGCTGCTTTGTTTGGAAAATTTGATCCTGGAATCAAATCTATCTGATGGCTGATTCTTCTTACAGGTGGTAATTCATCAGACAAATCATCCACAATAATATCACAGTAGTTGCCCAACATTTCTTGAATTTTAATTGGCAAATAAGAAATTTTAGTAGAAGTAAATATTACTTTAGGTTTGCAAACTAAAGAAAAATTTACTTCGTCATCTTCAATCTGCTGCAGGTATTCTTTTCCACTCAACAATAAAGCCTTTGGATCAAACTTATTACTTGATGCATCTTCTTCTTCCATAGGTAACAATGTTTGATTCATACCATCTTTGAAAAACTTGTAAGTGTTTCTCTTTCCATCATGTACTGTTGCTCTGTCATACTGCCAAGGTCTACCCAAAAATATGTGATACACATCCATAGGCATCACATCACACATGATTTTATCTTTGTAACTGCCCATTTGCAATTCTATTTCACATTGTTATTTTACTATCAGCTGATGTCCTTTCTGAATCCATGGCACTTTGTAGGGTGTTGGATGTTCCTTTGTCTTCAATTTCAACTTCTCTATCACCTCTGTAGAGACCAAGTTATCTGTACTGCCACTATCAATTACCAATTGATAGTATTTTCCTTGAATCTTGCACACACTTATGAACAAAGTCTTTCTTTGTGTTGGTTCAGCAACTTCCTTTGTTTTTTTTAACAAAACTTCGTTAACCACCAAAGATTCTCCTTTCTCTGGCACAATTTATTTCTCTGTTACAGGAAAATTTGCTGCTTCCTCTTTATTCTGAGCAACAATTGCATTTCTCTGGTTTTTCCCCACATTCTCTGGACACTCATAGGCTCTATGTCCTAATTTTTTACATCTGTAACATCTGACTTCTCTTCCTCTGTTTCTGCCTCCTCTTCCTCTATAAGGACTCCTTCTTCCACTTGTATCACCTTCTGTGGGTGCATACTGAGGTGAGTTGTTGCTAGATCCATCTCTTGGTGTTGTAGATCTTTCTCTACCACCTTGACTTCCTCTTCCTTGGAAAGTATCTCTTCCTTTGGAAGATTATTTCCTTCTGAGTTTTTCTTCAGCTTTTAAGGCCATTTGATAAGCCTCTTCTACTGTTTTAGGAGACAATATACTTATCTCATTTTGAATCTCCATTCTGAGACCATTTACGTACCTAGAAATCTTCTCTATTGTATCTTGAATCTGTCCCGCTCTTATGCTTACTTTGTAAAATTATTGTGTATTCTTTTACTGTCATTAATCTCTGTCTAAGATTCTGCATTTGTCTAAATAATGAAAGCTAATAATCACTAGGAAAAAATTTACCTCGCAACTTTGCTACCATTTTGTTCCAATTCTTGATTGGCTGCTTACCAACTCTCCTTCTTTCTGCTTGCACTCCATCCCACCAAAGTGTTGCATGTCATTTTAACATTGTGACAACAAAATTAACTCTTTTTTCTTCACCCATCTCCTCATAATCAAAGCATTTATTCATTTCATTGATCCAGTCTATCAATTCTTCTAGATTCAATCCTCCTGCAAAAGCTGATACTTCAAGTCTAGGCTTGGATGTAGATCCTAAAACCGATTTAAATAATCTCATCTCAAGAGTCAGTTCAACATTTCCTCCTTCTTCTTGTTTGGCTTCAGGTTCACTAACATCTTCAGGATCTCTCTGTTGTCCTGCTTCCATTGCTTCCAATCTAGCTTGAATCTGCTGCATAGTCTCTAGTACTTCAGCATTTGCAACTGGTCTACCTCTTCTTCTACCAGCACCACCTCCTCTACCAAGTCTGACAGCCATGTTGGATTTCTTTTTCTAACTTTTGGAAGCTTGTTCAGTGTCTAGAAAATGCTCTGGAGACTGCTCTGATGGCTACTTTAAACTTGGCTCTGATACCACAAATGATGGCAGTGTGGGTGCAGGCGTTAAGGAGAGATGCGCGAATTTAGTTACTATATTTTATAATTCAGGAGGAATTTGTTCTTGATCCTTATTTCCACTCTCAGTCATCAAAATTTATTAAATCTACTTGATTAATTTAATAAAATGACTTATGGAAGCTAAAGTCCCCTTATCCATTCGAAAACATAATAATTCATTTTAAACAATGTTTAAGCCTTTCAGAATGGTTTTTTTTTATTTCAAACACTTTAATAAAGCTCTATTGAATAACCTGTCGGCCCATACCTTTTATTAAACTCTGCACAACTTCCAATACAAACACCATCAGATCTCCGACGCTTATGATCGGACGGCTATCGCATTCCAATAGTCCCGACAATTTATGGCTCCAAAGTAACGCGAAATTGGCAGTATTTCCACCATGAAGTTTCACCTTTTTACTCGATTGCGTTCAATTGAACAAAACCACTCACACGCCCAAAATCAATGCGACCATAGTGGCTGGTTTTTCAAAAACCGCTTGGTCTGCAAATTTTCATTTTCAATCACGTTTGACCACAGATTTTCTGTTGGTTTACCGTTCTAACTTCAGCTTCTCTAGAAATCTCCTTTCCCTCTCTGTAACTCAATAAATATAGATCAATTATCGACTATCTGATCTCAAGCAAAGGAAACCAAAATTTCTTCGAGTTCCTCTGAATCCTTCACACAGAAGTTAATTACACTTAAATTCTACACGATGAAAAAACATAAATCCAATGAATTTTTGAAGAGATGAAACCCTCCAGGAATTTTCCAAGCATACAACAGATAATTAAATTTTGCAAAACCCTCTCAATCAAATCTTCTATGGTCCAAATTCGATTTTCTCCTCCTCAGAGGTTACATTTTATAGGGTTTTACATAATAGTCGACCTCCTCTTGAGGATCAAATTCTCCTAGCTTAGATAAAATCCTAATTACATAATATCTTCCCTAAATCTATCAAATGAAGGCTAAATATGCTGAATCTAATCTAAAACTGTTCAATCTTCCTAGATACTAGTTCAACCCTATCTAGTAAAACTATAAATTGACAGATAAAGGTACCAACACCTTTGCTTGTAAACTTTTTTTTTGTATTTTTGGAATAATTAATGAAGCCTTTTGTCTCTAAGCCTCATACTCCTGCATCAGCAAGCAGGGGGGCAGACTAACATGTAGAAGGGATAGGGATAAGGAAGGAAGGAATCAGCCTTTTGCCTTTCAAACTTTTCCTTTCACCAGGGAGGGGCCTTAAGCCAAGGAAGGAATAGAAGCCTCTTAAGTTATTCACCAGATGTATTTAACCGTGACAGGAAGGAGCCTCGACCCTATCACTAGATACATTCCTTTCCCAGTTAGCCTTCAACAACAACCTCACCAAGTCCAACAGGAGACTCACCAGGTTCAAAAATATAGTTTGACCCTAATTCCTTCAATTTGTAGACAGATAGACATGCCGTTTGGGCCCTCAATGCGTAAAGCACTCTCAAATTCACTTTTTCCTAAATAAAAACCTATTTTTTATTTGTTCATAGGCTTTTTTACACCCGGGGAATGAAAGTTCTATTTTCTTATGTCAAATCAGCATTTCCATGCATTTATGCTTATTACTCTTCCAAGAAGCTAGGGAGGCTACAGTTAATAGCATTACGCGCTTAGTTTCAAACCGATTAGATTCACACTTTCGTGCCCTGGAAGCATAAGTTGTCTCGACTACTATTTACCCACCCACCCTAATCCTCAGAGATGTTCGAAAACGTAGGATTCCCAGTCATTTACACTTGAACCCAACCAATGTTTCAATACCTTACTTGGGCGGTTGACTACAGAATCTCTTTACATACTACACTATAGGACCTTAACCAACCGAGGGAGGAACCACAAGCCGCACCTTCCAGAGAAACCCACCTATATAGAGAAATAGTAGTTCGTTCTAACATCCTTTAACAAAAGGCAGGTACGAAATCATTAAGTTATAGGATACTAATTTAGTAATGACCAGGCGGGGCTTACGTCCCTTTATTTTTAGTAATAGGCTTCACATTACTAATAGTCATTCTGTGAGTTTTCCCTTCCTTTACGGGGATAGAACGCTTTACTTTATTAATAGTATTTACTACTACTTTACTAGTATACCAATAGAAGCAAAGAGTTCCTTATAGACTTAAGTATTCAGAAGGCTTACATGCACTTTCCTAATAGTCTTTATTTAGGTTGTACTACACCATTGATAAATAACAAACCTTGATAAAGTCTATGGGCACACTGCTAAGGAAACCAATATTTTTTTGTATTCTCCCTCATTAATAAATAAATAAACTACATTCTTCCCAATACTTGCCTTTGATCTTCCTTTATGGCACTTGAAAGTAGGCTTCACTCAACTAATAGTAATTCCAACTTCTCCCAGCCTGCTTCACTATCTAATTGAAAGGAATAGGCAGGCGTGAAACCAGTGGAAACCACGGAGTCAGTGAAGCGAAGGAAGGCTTACTTTACTAATAGGCAGGCTTAACTGCCTTACAATGCCAGGAATGACAAGCCTACATCATTCAGACTCCTGGGCTAGCAACCTACTTGGTTGTCCCTGTATAATTGTTTTTTTTCCTTGTACTACTCTCCCATTCATGCCCCTAAACTTGGCCTCTGCCCCATGAAACACTGATATGACGAGGAGCGCAGATTCCTGCTTAAACAATTTTGTTTCGACCTTTCCTACAACCCCCTTTCGTTCCTTACCTTTGTAAATCTTATCAGTGTCCCTGTACCATAAAAAATGATAATTCCTTTCCATAAGGAGACACGAGCTTCGTGAATACCTCTTCCATTCACCTAAATCCCACCTTTCTCTTTTCTACTAGATCTACTTTTTGGTTTTGATAGGAATGGCCTTTGCAATTCCACAATGTATTGATACTATTATACTTAGCAGTCCCATTAACCTATTTGGGGCTTCTTTCGTTCAATTTTTATTCGAGATAATCCCAAACAACTTAAATTTCCTTTATATGACACTGAAGCTGCATGGAACATACAAGAGAACATAGTATAGCTATAAGAAGAAAGATCCTGCTAACAATAACATCAACAGAAATTGCATTAATCACTTGTTTTAGAATTTTATTTTTATCATACAATATATATTTGTGTGAGAATTTACCACTGGTAAATTTACTATTACAAGACCTACCCCCAACAAAATAGAACAAATTAAATGTGATCGACAACATCTAACAACATTATTAAAAAAAAAAAATCTAGCTTTTTACTACTTAAATTATCCATTTAAACTAAAATAAAATTTATATTTAATATATCTTTAATCATAAAGTTGTATATATATATATATATATAAATATATATATATATATATATAAATATATATATTCTTTTAATGTTTTCCACTTCTATCTCATTTCTCTCCAATCTTTTAATAAAAAAGAAAGTTTTTTAAATTAAAAATGGACTCCATATTTTCAATGGCTAATGATTGAATTATTCATACTAAAAAAAAGAAAAAAAATTATAAACAAACACAATAATAATCACCTACCTTAAAAGTGGATGTATACAACTGCACAACAATTTCTAGATATCCATGGTCGAGAAGGGTGGACCTGAACAATAAATCCATCACTAAATAAATCATCTAGAAATTAATATTTGGGCATTGCTAATTACCTTTGCATTCATAAAACTCCCCTGCAAGAGAGCCTGGCATTTTTCTCATTTTCCTTGAAAGACAGATCTACCCAAATTGTCTAAAAATAGATTGAACACTGAAAAATGCATTATAGTTTCCTTAAAATATAAGAAGGTGCATCAGAGAACATGAGGTTCCAGATATTCTCTATGCATGCCATGATGCCCCTCCTGGAAGGAATTATTCATCAAAAGAGACAACATTTCAATTTATATAGTGTGGGTACTATTGACTTATAGGAATTTCTATCGATTTAGCTTGGTTCGATTGATGTGCTTCACTATTCTCGATTTGGCCCCATCGAAGAGAGCCTTGTGTCTACTTGGGGGCGATCCTTAACAAATTGGATACTAGGCTTACCACTACTCTCTTGAATGCCTAATGTTGTCTGAGGGTTGTGCATACATTGTAACTCCCACCGAGTACCTCACCAAGTGGGTGCCCTGCCACTTATCTGTACTTTCGGTAAACAAGTGTCAAAGTCATTATGTTTCATATCATCCATCGGTTCGGTGTCCCATATATAATCAATATCACATACAAACAATATTATATAAATTGTTACTCCATTTGAAATAAAGAGATTTCGAAGAACTAATCAATTCTATATCCAACAATAGTTCTCATCTCCTTTTTTTTCAGTAGGAGATACCTACTCACTAGGCCTAGAGTAAATATTGTTGTTTTATTTGAAGTGTCCATCTCCCAAAACCATATTTCATGCTCAACACTAAAACTCATTGCTAGAGAAGGTCTTTATGGAAAAACCATCAAGAAATGGTTAAGATATCAAGAAACAGTTCAGAACAAAGCATCTTTAACGTTTATTTTTTCATTAACTATTAAATATTAATTTGACGGCCTAAAGCATCGAACATAGTAGAGATATCAGAAGAAATATCCTACTAACAATAACATCAACGGAAATTTCATTAATCGCTTGTTTTAGAATTTTATTTTTATCATAATATATATATTTGTGTGAGAATTTACCACTTTTCGTGGAGGGTAAATTTACTATTATAAGACCTAGCCCCAAAGGAATAGAAGAAATTAAATGTGATAAAAAAACAAATAACAACATTATTAAAAAAAAAAAAACTAGCTGCAAACTACTTAAATTAACCATTTAAACTAAAATACAATATATATTTAATATCTCTTTAATTATATATATATATATATCCACTTCTATCATATTTCTCTCCAATCTCTTAATAAAAAGGAAATTTTTTTAAATTAAAAAGGCACTCCATCTTTTCAATTGCTAATGATTGAATTGTCCATACAAAAAAAATAAAAAAATAAAAGGTTAAAAAGTTCATAAACAAACACAATAATAATCACCTACCTTAAACGTGGATGTATACGATTGCACAACAATTTCTAACTCTATTTTGTGATTGTTATGTGATCACGGTTTCCAAACAATTTGGAATGAAAGCTTGAATTTGATGTGGACAAACTTAACCCTGAAATCATCTGGAGATTAATATTTTGGCATTACTGATTACCTTTGCATTTATAAACTTCCCTTACAAGAGAGCCTAACATTTTTCTCATTTTCCTTGAAAGACATATCTACCCAAATTGTCTAAAAATAGATTGAACACTGAAAATGTGTTATCATTTCCTTAAAAAATAAGAAGGTGCATAAGAGAATATGAGGTTCCAGAGATTCTATATACATGCCATGATGCCCCTCGCGGAGGGCATTATTCAACAAAAAAGACAACATTTCAATTTCTAAAGTGTGCTTACTATTGGCCTACAGGGAAGTCTATCGATTTAGCTTGGGCCGATTGATGTGCTTCACTATTCCCGAGTTGGCCCATCGAAGAGAGCCCTATGTCTACTTGGGGTGATCCTTAACACATTGGATACTGGGCTTACCACTACTCTCTTGACTGTCGAATTTTGTCTGAGGGTTATGCATACATTGTAACTCCCACTGAGTACCTCACCAAGTGGGTGTCACCCCTGTTATCTATACTTTCGGTATACGTGTCAAAGTCCATTATCTTTCATATCATCCATGGGTTCGGTGTCCTAGATATAAACAATATTACAGACAACAATAGTTCTCGTCTCCTTATTTCAGCGAGAGATACCCTACTCACTAGGCCTATAGTAAATATTGTTGTTTTATTTGAAGTGCCCGTCTCCCAAAACCATATTCAAGTTCAACACTGAAAATCATTGCAAGAGAAAGTTTTTTATGGAAAATCATCAAGAAACGGTTAAGTTATCAAGAAACAGTTCAGCAAGAAGCAGCTTTAACTATTAGTTTTTTCTTAAATTAATTATTAATCTGACGGCCTAAAAATCTCCAATCGTCTAACATTCCATCCAATGGTGTAGACTAGTACACAGTGGTAGTTGGAGGAGTTGTTTTCAAAGAGAAACACCTTATGCAGTAATTATTTCATTTTTTTCAACTATATAAAATTTCTTCTCATTCAATCATATATTATATTTAAATATTTTATTGTTTCATTAACTTCAATATCCAAATGGTTTATAAGTTGGATAGAAATGTTCAGAAAATCATGCATTCACTCACCAAGGTCATTGGCTATTTCTTAGTTTTAACCAATTTTGTTTATATTTTAGTCAATATTTTTTACCCTATCTACTTATTTGTTTCTCATATAAGTTCATGTTTTCAATATTTGAAAAAAATTATATCTATATCAAAATTTTAATTTTTAATATTATTATAACTAATTATAATTTTAAATATATATGATATTTATCTAAAATTAAATAAATAAAGAATCTATTAAAAACACTAAAAAGAAAAATTAATAGATTACGGTGAATAATCCTAATTACTTTCATCTCCTCCTCCTCCCTAATAATAAAAAATGTTTCCTCCTCCTTATTACTGTTAAGAAGTAAATAAAACATTTTAAAATGCAACTTTTCGGAGATTCTGATCACCCAAAAATCGAATTATTCCGTTTTCGGAGAAATGTGGACCCCTCTATTGTTTTCCTCATGGTCAGCGCAATGTCCCGGCTCCGTTACTCCTCTGGCTCGCCATCTCCGTTACCCCATTACCCCATCTACCTAGATGTCTACATGCATGCATTAACTACGCTTCCAACCCCACCGCACCTTCCCAGCACGTGAATTCATTTTCAAATTTCTCTGCAACAATCCATCCTCTATTTTCTATTTGCAACTCCTTGCCCAGAGCATGAACGGAATAGCCTGAAACTCTGTAGCTGTCACTACCCAAAACTGTGTCACTGTCTCTGCCCAGAGGTATGTAATGACCAGACACCAATTATGAAATAGAATTTCGATCATAAAATTCAAGATTACATAACAGAGATCAAGAGAAATTTGGAATTATTACATTAGTGCAAAGTAAATACAGATTTCCCTAAAATATTTTCCATAAGATGCAGTGATTTTCTACAAATTTATTATCCCTTACAATAGTGCAAAAAAAAAAACTTGCATTCCCCTCTCTTATGGATTTGAATCCTCCTCCTTAACACAGAACTAAGCCTCTATTTAAATAGGTTACAGCCCTCTCTACATGTTGAACCCTGAAATAATGCTCTTATGTTGTCACACTACTCGTGGATCTTTTGGTTGTTTGGGTTATCCTCTTTTGCCTCTTCCACTGCCTCAACATAAATTTTCAATCCATCGCTTCCAGGAAAAGATACCGAATTAGAATCAATCTGAAAGTCAAAATTATCGAGATCTACTCAACTGATATAGTGCCATTGATTTTCCAACAACATAAATCCCCCACTTCACTGGGCACAATTTTCCTTCTAACATTTGATATGTCATAGTCATTCAAGAGAAAGGATCTCGAACCTATGCATTCATCAAATAAAAATATAAATAGTTGAACAAACCATAGAAATCTCAACAAAAAAAAATTGTAACTCATTATATTTTGAATGTGCAGGGCTTGGATTTTGGAGCAAAATTTAGTATTCTATCTATTGATTAGTTTCCAAAAAAAAATTAATTCCACATTACAGTTTTGCACACCCAAAATCAGAATTATTAGACTTAAATTTCATTTGGCATTATGTTTGATGAATGGGTATGGTTATACAATGGGTATCAATTTCTGAGAATTCCATTTAGGATATAAAATGGAATTGATATCATACAAAACTCAACCCACCTTGAAATTTTAGCCAGATTCAGCCCCTTTTTTCCAGAAAAAGTATTTGTTTACAGAAAAATTAAATCATCGATAATCTTGTACACATTTTTTAGTGAAAAAAATTATAATACAACCAAAAACTACTCTACTCCCCTGCTCCATATCATCGACGATTCTCTATATGAAAAAGCAATAGCTATCATCTGTGGAGGAGTTTAAGGATGTGAAACCTATAAACGATTTCCCTTCTCTTGAAATGTTGTCTGAAGAAAAAAATAAAATACAACTGAAAGAAAGGAGAAAACCGCCCTACAAAATACAAAACTCAAAGCTCCCTACAATACAACATTCAACCGAAATCCTCCTTTAGTATACAACAGTTATGCACATCTTTACCAAGTGTAAAGAAATTAAATAATGAGTTAGCATACTTGGAAAGCTTCTCAAGATAATTATGTTATTTCCCCTCAAGATAATTACAGACTAGACTAGAAAATAAGGGTAATCATAGAAAATACAAAGAAGGCACCAATTGCTTATGAAGTTATAAAAAAATTATCTCCAGCAGTTCAATATCAAATCAAATATATTCAAATTTGGTTTGGGTACCTACCATACATTTGGTAATAAAAAACAAAAGCTAGACCCACATCATCACCTCCAAGGGTAAAAAAACAAATTTTAAACCACACACTCATATTTGTATAATTCATTGCAAAGTGACTAACAGCTAACCTGAGTCATGGGAAAGCAATACAAGACTCATTGGAAACAGAATAATTTGAATAGATTTTCCATACCTTGGAATTGCTTGGTATATAATTTTATTAATTCAAGAACATACTCATATATTGAGATGTACATTTACATTAATTCAAAATTTGATACACCATTTCCTAACATTCACGTAGTCTGAAATCTAATTACTGTGCTCCCAAATAATGGACCATGCATAGCATCTTCCAAGAGAAAAATATCAACGAAATTTTGATAAATATCAATGAAATGTTGATATTACTCAACCCAAAAAGCATAAGGACCTTGCAGTTATCTAAACCAATATTTCAACAAAATTCCACAAGAAATACAAACACATGATCCCAGCAATTGATTTCTAGCAAAGTAGCATGGATTCCAAGGATGCTTACAGATATTTCTTAGAGGACTGAAAATCGCTCAAATAATTGTAGTGATGGTTTCCTTGTTACCCACTAAGCTCTACCTACAACCAATTACACTAGGTATCCATAAACATCAATAGCTTGAATCTCGTTTGGATTTGAATTTTATTTTTTTTGTGGGTACTGCACTAACCTCAATGTACTATGCCAAGTTCAGGAGTCTAGAGAATGCACATTGCATAGCAAGTGAAAAACTCGGTAACCAACACTAAATTAGCAAACTAAAAAATACAACGACATTCCAATTAGAAGATCTAGTGATAAATGCATCTAAATATAGGTTAAATTTACTAAATGGTATGTAGCCTTAGTTGATATGTATAGGTTGGATTCTAGGAAACCCAATAAATCACAGGTGGACACTTTTACTGTACAAATTGTCACATTTTGAGTTGTTTCATTCTTAATTCTTTGTAGTTAAACATTAAACAACATAGAATTTCTCATGCTATTGTTATTACCATTATTTTTGCAGATTTATAGTTATAATAATCCCAAACTGACTATTTTTATCTCTTGAAACAATGCATGATTTACCAACAATACATTGGTTCAATGATGAGGTCAACAGAGTATTAAGTTGTCATGTTTTCCACTAGGATTTTTTTTTCATAAGGGAAACATCACTAGGTAGTGATCCACATTGTCATTAGTAAATGAAAGGACTCATGATTATCCTTGGGCATAATATGAAAATATAAATCATATAAATTAAATGGATGATGGTTGTCCCTGCATTAGCTATAGATTCCCCATAAATATTTTATTCTGTGATTAGTTATAGATGCCCCAAGTCTTACTCGAGAGAACATAAAATTTCTTAATCTAGCATAAGTCTAACATTGAGAGCAACAATAAAATTAAAAACCTCATTACCTTGAAAATCCATGTACATTTCAATAATTATAATATCTTATTGATGGAATGCCAAATCAAATCATTCAAGAGTCCAAATCCAGTATCTGGAACATAATATCCTTGATGTTCAAACATGTTGATCTATAGGGGAGCCATAGATCCTAATCCAAGTCCGTAACACTGCCAACTTTTCTTTAAGGTATACATTAGTTGCACAATAATGGATACTTATTGAAGCAAACTCCTTATTTCATCCTCATCAATCCCCACTAGAGAAAGTAGATATGTCTCCCTCAAGCCATAGCTGCAGATATGGATCCCTTCCTAGGCTCTATTATTTAACCTTTACTTATAAATGCAACTATTTATTCTCTTTTATAACTTTAGTTTTTAGATTAAACTTCATAATATGTTTCTACACTTTTTTCAAACATTGAGACAACATGGAAAATAAGTGGAATACTATAATGGGCCTTGAAGTGCAAGACCCTAAAGAGAAAATCATATTTTCTAGTAAAGATTTATTTTGGTCTGAAGTATATAGGACAAACATGAATATTGATCGGGTTGCAAAAATTCCTACAAAACGAATTACTGATTTTATTCAAGGAGAGGAATCAAATCCAAATGATCCATGTACCTTACAATGGGAACTATAAGAAAACATCAAAAAAGAAAACCTCCAAGCTCAAGGCCTAGTGTTTCCTTACAATGGGAACTATAAGTATTTTAGAAAAGCCTTGTTTAGATCTTGATATTAACATTGCTTTATCATTTGTCATATGTGTTGACATTTAAAAATTTATTTTGTAGTTATACTTTCTCATATGGTCCAGAGGACAAGAGAGAAGAATGGGAAACCAAACTAAGACGTTCAATTGTCAAAAAGAGGGGTTGTCAATTCCATTTTATTATAAAGGTCATGGTTTAAGATCTTGATGCTGGAATAATAACATACAACATGTATGATCATGAATATGGGCAAGGATGGCCTTGTCATGGAAACAAAACACTTTAGGTGATGATGGTCCTCAGAGGAAGCCAAGACTTTCAACGGACATGATTTCTTATTTAGAAAGTTTCTTTTTTCTTCAAGTTCTAATTGATTTTGATTTTAAAATGAATATTAATAAATATGTTGACATAGATGCCACATCTTGGGATAGGGATTTTTTATTACACATAAAAGATATTGTAAACATCTATAATAGTCTAACAAAATAAAATTATCAACTGCATAGCAAAGATGAAATGAGTGTGAATCTCTCGTATGAAAAACACCATAATGATTTCTTCTTCTACAAGAAGCCCAATGGTGGAGAGATCCCTTTTATAGCTGGAATACAAACTAAATGGATGATGGAAACTATGGTTAATTTATCCCACAATAGCTTGACGGACATGGACTCAAAATTCAGTAAAAATAAATACAGGGTGAGTATTTTTGAGATGATTGTTTTAATAAAATAATTTTGGTTATAACGATTCAATATGATTAATGACTTAAAATTAACTTCATTTTTTTTTATTTGATAGTATCAGTTGTACACGCTCATGATTTTTTATGAGCAACAAAGTGGTGTTCCAGTTGCATGGGTTGTTATGTCACTAATGCATCACAGGATATAGCGGCATGGCTGGAGCACCTCATGCATAGGTGTTTTTAGCTTCATCCTGACTGGAATGTCAATGCCTTTATGGTCGATGATTCTTTGGCTGAAATCATTTATTTGAGGTAACATAAATATTATTATTTGACATTGCAAGTTACAGTCATTCTAAATATTTCTCACTTAAAATTAACTAAATATGGCAGGCAAATCACTAGATGTGAAGTGATCTTGTGTATTTGGCATGTAAGGAGGGCTTGGCTAAAGAATGTTAATTAGTTGGATAGTAGTTCAGAAAAAGAAAAATATATGTTCAATGAACTTGGTTATATCATGAAAAATTGTTCTAATGATGAAGTGGATAATGTAATTAATGGTTTTTTCACCAAGTTCGCAACTGAGGAGAAATTTTTGGACTATTTCCATAAGAATTGGGTTGTTGGTGACAAGATTTGTAAGTTTGCATTCTATTTTTCTTAGTTCATACGTTTTTTGTTTCATAACGAAATATATATTTAATAATTCAGTTTTTACATTTAGGGATGTGGGTTAAAGGCTGTCGAGATTTTCCTCATGCAAATCAAGAGACAAATAATGTTGTTGAGTCATACCACAGTTATCTCAAGACAACATTTCTATGTGATAGACGAAAGAAATGTTCTCGTATGATGGATTGGCTATTCTATACTCTAATAAAAAATGTTGAGCCATTTAATCGATTCAAGGAAATTTTGAATAAAGAAGGATATATGAACAACCACAAGAAAGAGATGCAACTTGAATCATCAATGGAAAAGGCTCGAAGAATTCTAAACAATGATTGGAGGCCTCATGAGATCATATCTCATTCTTATTAGGTGAGGAGTCAAAGAAAACTTGATAAGAAATATATTATCATATGGCATCGCACAAATTTTATCACTTGTAATTGCCCACGGTCTATTCATGGAAACATTTGCAAGCACTCCATAAAGGTAAATTGGTTTCATTCCTCCTTAATGGATTCAGACCCTTTATTGGATCTTGATAGCACACCCAATACATTGAATGCCCCTCCTGAGATAAGTATAAAGGCACCAAAACTTTATGTAGATACTAGCACAACTATTATGGATGATAACAATGTTGAAGAACTTAATTTGTTGAGAGAGGAGTTTTTTGGCTATGTAGACCTGTTTCGGAATAGTCCTCCTACTGTGAACAAGACAAAATAGTTGATTGATTTGGCTAAATATTTATGGATGATGATAATGACCTCCATATTATGAATTATGACTTCACCCTTGGGTTGGGTGCTTATGAGTCATATTTGAAGAGGAAGAAGAGTTTCCTTAGTCCTAAAATGAAAAATAAAAGAAAAAAAAATTCAGCTTGGATATTGATTTGAATTTCTCTGCATCCGAAGATGAACCATTTCAGTTTTAATATCTCAACAATCATGTTCGTACTCACTCCAATAATGCATCCTCTATTGTCCCAAGTAAGTTGTATAGAGAGATGAGTTGATGTTTGTTTGCTCTTAACTGTGTGCACTAGTTTTTGTTGATGTTTTTAATGTATTTTTTGAATGTTTGCAGGGGTGTAGCATCCCAATATTACATCTTCACTTGAAGCACACAGACAAAACCCCCATCCCTCTATTTATCAGTTCAGTCAAGGTGTGTTTGATGGGACACCTAATTGATGTAGTAAGTATTTGGATGCATGTATTACTTCACATGATATTACTTGCTCTAATGGAAATTAGATTCTTTTATTATTGATACAAAATCTTCTTCAATGTATCAGCCTCCATCCAAACATGATTTTCTCTTTGAGAACACCCAAATTGGTGATTTTCCAGGTATGTTGCTATGTGTTTTCACTTAATTATATGCACTGGTTGTTGTTGATGTTATTAATGTAGTGTTTGAATGTTAGCATGGGTGCACCATCACAATATTATGCTTTCACTTGAAGCACGTAGACAAAAACACCATCCCTCTATTTATCAGTCAAGTCAAGATGTGTTTGATGGGACACATAATTGATGTAGTTTTTATTCTGATGCATGTATTAATTGACATGATATTATTTTATTTGATGAAAATTTCATTTTTATCTTACAGATACAACATCTTCTTCAATGGATCGCCCTCCATCCGAACATGATTGGCTCATTGACAACACCCAAATTGGTGATTTTTTAGGTTCGTTGCTATGTGTTTTCACTTAACTGTGTGCATTGTTTGTTGTTGATGTTGTTAAAGTAGTATTTGAATATTTAGAAGGTGAACCATCCCAATATTTTACCTTCACTTGAAGCACACAGCCAAAAGCGTCATCCCTCTATTTATCAATTCAGTTAAGGTGTGTTTTATGGGACACCTAATTGATGTAGTATGTATTCTGATGACTGTATTAATTCACATTATATTATTTTCTTTGATGGAAATTGCATTTTTATCTTACAAATAAAACAACTTCTTCAATGGATCACCCTCCATCTGAACATGATTGGCTCATTGAAAACACCAAAATTGGTGATTTTCCAGGTTTGTTGCTATGTGTTTGCTCATAATTGTGTGCACTAGTTGTTGTTGATGTTTTTAATGTAGTGTTTGAATGTTTTCAAGGGTACACCATCCCAATATTGTGCCTTCACTTGAAGCACGTAGACAAAAGCACCATCCCTCTATTTATCAGCCCAGTTAAGGTGTGTTTGATGGGACACCTAATTGATGTAGTTTGTATTTTGAAGCATGATTTAATTCACATGATATTTTTTCTTATGGAAATCGCATTGTTATCTTACATATATAACATATTCTTCAATGGACCGCCCTCCATCCGAACATGATTACCTCATTGACAACACCAAAATTGGTGATTTGTCAGGTTTGTTGCTATGTGTTTGCTCTTAACTGTGTGCACTGGTTGTTGTTGATGTTGTTAAAGTAGTATTTAAATATTTGCAGGGGTGAACCATCCTAATATTGTGCATTCACTTGAAGCACGTAGCCAAAAGCATCATCCTTTAATTTATCAGTTCATTCAAGGTGCGTTTGATGGGAAACCTAATTAACGTAGTGTGTATTCTGATGCTTGTATTAATTCACATGATATTATTTTCTCTAACGGAAATTGCATTGTTATCTTAGAGATATAACAACTTCTTCAATGGATCACCCTCCATATGAACATGATTGGCTCATTGACAACATCCAAATTGGTGATTTTCCAGGTTTGTTGCTATGTGTTTTCTCTTAACTGTGTGCACTGGTTGTTGTTGATGTTTTTATGTAGTTTTTGAATGTTTGTAGGGGTGCATCATCCCAATATTGTGGCTTCACTTGATGCACACAGACAAAACCACCATCCCTCTATTTATCAGTTCAGTCAAGGTGCATTTGATGGGACACCTACTTGATATAGTCAGTATTCTAATGCTTGTACTAATTCACATGATATTATTTTCTCTTATTGAAATTGCAGTGTTATCTTATAGATACAACAAATTCTTCAATGGATCGCCCTCCATTCGAAAATTATTGGCTCATTTACAACACACAAATTGGTGATTTGTTAGGTTTGTTGCTAAGTCTTTGTTCTTAGTTTACTCATAAATTGTGTACTAGTTATTGTTGATGTTGCTAATGTGTTGTATGAATGTTTGCATATTGAACTGGGACAGAAAAATTGGCAAGGTTGAGGAAAAGACATAAAGGTTAGCCAACTTGTAGGCTTCTCAAACAAGTTATGAGAGAAACTAAAATGTCTTATTCTTTAATCTCCCACATACCAAAACTCATGTCATGAATGTCAATGCAGTTGATGATGCTAGGTTGTTGAGGATTATTGGTGTAGTGACCAAATTTCGTTAGGTGTGATCCCTATCTAGGAGGATTTGGTTCTTAGGGTTTTCTTGGTTTCCCTAACTAGGGTTATGAGAACTTGAAATTGTTCCATCTTCTGATAAGTTGCAAATATGTACTTGTACTTCATATTTTCTATATAAATAAAGTTTTTTAGTGGTCCAATAATTGATTACTTGCAAATTTCATTATGATCTTGTCTTCCCTTTCTTCATTGGGTAATTTCTAGCACTTTTTTTTATAGTGACAATTTGACATGATAGACTACAATAAATCATTGTATACACCAATGAATTCAATGTCTCTTGCACCTCAAGCACTTATTATGTAAAATGGAAGTATCTGCCATATATGGTATATGTAGACTTGATGAATTCATTTCTCGTGTGATACCTCTATAGTGAATGGGACTTGGTGATTTTAGATAAAAATCTACACATCTTTAGAAACTTTCACAAAATATGACATCCATGAAATTACTCCAATGAATTTTAGTGCATTATTCCATATACACAACACAAGTTAAAAAAAATTATGTTTTTATGAACATCCAACTAAATGAAAATGAAGTGCAACATTTTCATGACATTGGAATCTTTGAGCAGTGGCTGATATGGATTTTTCTCATTAAAAAGGTGGTCTAAATGAATGAAAATTCTCTTGCTATAATCACCCTTGCTAAAGCATCCCAAGACACTGAACTTTCTCTTGCTGAAATTATCCTTGCTTAAGCAGCCCAAGACATTCAACTCTCTCTTGCTGAAATAACCCTTGCTCAAATTTTGTGAGGGAAAATGAGAGTAAAATTCTCTCTGCTGATATGATCCTCCAACTAAATGGAAAACAAGTGCAACATTTGCATGAAATTAGAATATCTTAGCAGTGGTTGATATGGATTTTTCTGGTTAATAAGGTGATCTAAATGACTGTAATTTCTCTTGTTGGAATCAACCTTTCTCAAGCATCCCAAGACACTTAACTTTCTCTTGTTGAAATTATCCTTTCTCAAGAAGCCCAAGACATTGAACTCTCTCTTGCTGACAGCTAGGACATATGAAATTTTTAGGGCATGATAATTACCTACTTCCTGTTTATCTCCTCTTTCTCTTATTTCCATATATATATATATGTTATTTTCATAGTATTTTAGCATATAGTATTGTTAAAAACACTCCCATTATTGAATGGCCCCTGATTGTGCTATTTAGTCCCGCTAACCTATTTATTGGTCATTTGCGGAAATTAAAAAGTTTATTTTTTTCATATCTTATCTTGACTAAATTTTTAGAAATATAGGGCATCAAATGAGTTGTACAGGTTCTGACTGTGGGTGATAGGAAAGGACACAAACAAGTGCACTGTATTGATGCCTTTGGAATGTTGCATAATGTTGTAATGTGTGTGTCCTCAGTTTTCTGTAATGTAGTATGATTTCCATAGGTAATGGTAGGGGTGCTAAGGGCATGATGCCTCACAATCTAGATGCAAAGAGATAAGAATTCCTATAAAAAAATAGGACTACCACACTCCAAATTGAATGTTCAGCAACGTTCCTGAGAAGTGATATATAAACCCTTTTTTTCTAGCTTAAGGAGTAAGGAACTAAACGAGGATGAGAGTGATAAAATGGTGACAAATATGGGTGACTTGTCCTACTGTGCCAACTCATGGAACACCTAAATTCCTTGTCGAATGTATGACCTCTAGGAAGCAAGCTTGACCTCTTTGTTGTGCAAAAAATTAAAATAACTATGAGGTTACCCCAAGTTGTAGCAAGGCGATGTATTATAGCAAAATCATTAGGAACTTGCAATCCCTGCACATGTGCACAATCCTACTCGTGGATAGTACTAAAGGTGTTAAATGACCAAACTAAGGGGAAAGAGGAAAGTGTGGCAACCATATCCTTGGTTAGGTGAGGGATATTTGATAGTCACGATATTATTGTTGGGATAAACTATGTTTGTACCTATTCTTGCAATACACCTATTAACCCTTAAAGCCATTTGGATTGGATGTAATCAGATGCCTTGTTGGTATATGTATTATGGAGGATATTATTTTTCCAACCTTGATTCTTCCATGTAAATGGTGTGAGGGGAAAATGAGAGGCAAAAAAATATGTTGATATGAACCTCCAAATAAATGGAAAAAAAGTGCAACATTTGCATGAAATTGTAATCTTTCAGCAGTGGTTGATATGGATTTTTTTGGTTAATAAGGTGATCTAAATGACAGGTATTTATTTTGTTGGAATCACCCTTTCTCAAGCATCCCAAGACACTGAAATTTATTTTTCTAATATTATCCTTGCTCAAGAAACCCAAGACACTAAACTATCTCTTTCTGAAATAACCCTTGCTCAAATGGTGTGAGGGGAAAATGAGAGGCAAAAACAAAATGTTGATATGAACCTACAACTAAATGGAAAACAAGTGCCACGTTTGCATATTGGAATCTCTTAGCAGTGGTTGATATGGATTTTACTAGTTAATAAGGTGATCTAAGTGACTGGAATTTATCTTGCTGGAATCAGCCTTGCTCAAGCATCTCAAGGCACTGAACTTTCTCTTGCTGAAATTATCCTTGCTCAAGCAGCCCAAGACAGTGAACTCTCTCTTGCTGAAATAAATCTTTCTCAAATGGTGTGAGGGTAAAATGAGAGGTAAATCCTCTCTATAAAAAATTTCTACTGTCAAAGGGCACTATAAGTGTCATTAGTCTTTAATTAGGGTTTTCATTAACTAATGTGGGTCTGTGTGGTCAAATCCTTCAAAACTACCCAAAGGAAATCATTAAATATGTTGTACATTGATTGAAGTGCATTGGGAATGTGATGTGGTGTTTCATTTCATGTTTCCAGATTATGGAACACATATCAATATGTTTGCATATGTTTCCAGACCATTCCATACACTTTTATGAATTTCAAGTGATGTTACAACTATTGTATCTGTGTTTCCTGCAAGTGAGAAAGAGACCCTTATCAATTAGAGCCTAGACTTTCTCCATGGATTTTTCGTTTTGGTGTTGCATATTATAAAGGAACAAATATACATATGTATACATTTTATTGTACATGTGCCTTCTTGGTGTTGTATCAATAATAAGTTATCATATCTTTGTTTATTTTTCAAAACAATGTGAAATACATGGAATCTGTAAGTAAGAAAATTGTCCAAGTGGAAGTTGTGGAATGGTTATGAATTAGAATTCATGCATAAATGGAACAATGGTATTAAGTTAACATTATGAGGTTTCAATGACTATTGAAAATCACTACTTAAATGCATACGAGAATGGTTAGTTCTTATATGTACAAATATATATCACCATGTAAAAATGGTATTTATATGAGAAAGCAAATCTAATGAGTATGGAAGATTCACCACATGGCCATAGAATTTTCGCTAATGGAATTTTTAAAATTCAATAAAGCACTCCATGTGTCACAAAAACATGTCACTGAGGTTTGTGACATCAAAGATAAAAGATAAGAAATGACTTGAAGTGAAATCTTCTAGCATGGAATTGTTTGAAATTGTTATGTAAGTGTTGTATATGTACTCAAGAAGAATGAACTTCATGAAAGAAATTACCTTATGATAATGCACCATCATAAATATATAGATAAAATTCCAAAAGTTCCTGTATAAGTCAATATCTAGAAGGTTTCTGAATGAATCATTATAAAAAATATATACATTAAAACATGTTTTTAATTTTCAGAAATTCAAGTGTCATAAAAACATAATTACACAAATTTAAACACTTCAAAAGTCCATTCCACATAATGGAGACACGAAGTCCATTCCCTGGGATCTACCTTTATCAAAAATCCACATGATTGTTACATAAAGTTCATTTCTAGGTATCCACGTTATCAAAATCCTCCATTTACTTTTATATATCAAGGTATTTTATAAAAGTTTTATAATAGACAATAGTACAATTCTAAAGCTATATAACAATCAAACCTAGAAATTGTTTGCTATAAAAATCTATTATAACAACAGTATAATCCTCTTCCAACAAAACCACAAGTATTAAATACAAGTGTTCGTTCTTTAAAAAATTGATCTCTGCAAGCTACTAGCACAAATTGATTTCAGTGGGAATCTCTCCCCAATATGAAAGGTAGAGTACCTTATAAAAGTAAATTATTGATAATGGTTATCTAGTGGAGATAGACTTTTGTTTGATAATGTTAACATTTAAAAAAAAAAATCTAAGGAAACTTTTAGATATTGATAAGGATTAGTAATTTCTTCTTACTTGGATTTTAACCTCCACCCATTCCTTTAAAATTCATTATGAAATCAATGAAATTTTTCATAGTGAAATTTACAAGCACATTGAGTGTAAATAACCTCAAAAAACTTAAACTATTATATCACAAACCATGAAAATATTACATTTGCTCATATACATGGAATATCACACATTTGTCCATAAACGTGTCACCCATATAAAAGACTCCAATCAAGGTTCTTCTTTAGTGAAATAACCATGTCAAGATAGCCCAAGGAAAATGATCACGAAGACACATGCACATATTGGGGAACTATGTTGATGTTGATCAATGACTTTTCTTGCAATAGATGATGATACAATGTAATCTTTGATGCCTCCATATATAAATGAAATTCCTCTAGAAAGTATATCAGTGAACATCTTATGAATGTTTGCATGGTAATGTATGCTAAAAGTTTGAAACTGAGAAATCCACATGATTTCTTCCTTTTAAAGTGGATTTAGATTCGCTTTTTGAACTTCATAGATGCCTTTGATCTGATTGCATATGAGCTACGAGTTTGTGAAAATTGTAATATCATTGACAACATATTTTTTTTCCTCCTTTAACCCCTCAAAAAGGGAAATGTAGTAGGCTTTGTTGTTTGTTTCTCTCTTGTGCACTTCTATATTTCTATGTAGCACATGATTTATTGCCTCATTATGAAGCACATATTTTATAGTGGCTTCACCATGATTAGGACGACAAGACACTTTGATGTACAACTCCCACTTTTTCACCATTCTCTATGCTTAGAAGACCTTGAAAATAAAATAATAATAAATTCATATTAGACAAATAGGATTTTATCTAGCTTATACATTCAAACATCGAAACAAAATAAAGGGGTTGATGAAGTCATTACAAAATAAATAATGAACCAAACTAGAATAAACACATAATTTATATGGCCATAATGGATGATTACTGTAGTTCCTAAATTCGCGGGAATTATTTTTCTACCCCAAATCCATCTCTAGAAGAGTTGCTCCACTTGCACCAGCTAATTTTTCCTACCTTGAAATTCAACAAATTTCAAACTTCAAGCTCAAAATTTTTCAAATGCAGTGACACAGGGTAGATCTTCAATACTGACCAACACCCACCAAACACCAAGCAAGTAATATGAGATAATTATATCATCCAGCAGGAACCAAACCCTACGTATAAATATTGTGAGATTAAATTTTAAAAACTTGATACACATTTAAATTCAATTTACACTCGTAAGCCACATGAGCATACATATAATTTTTGGGAAGCATCGAGTAGGAAATGAATCAACAAAATTTATTAACCAAAATTTCATACAAAAATTAAGATATGTAGACTACAAGATGAGGAAGAAGAAGTTTAAATATGAACATTGAAAACTAGAAAGAAAAAAAACCTTAAAACTACACTACATCAAAGGAACTGAATTCCTTATATGTTATGAAAATCCAAACTATTTTTTGATGGACTTGACTGGATTGTTATCAGCTAAGGGCTAATCTTTATCACTATTAGGATACATTCCCAAAAAGAAACCAGAAATTCTGAATATGCCTTGATTTTGTTAACTTACACATTCAGTAGAGGCAAATTGAAGATCTTCAAGCTGATTGTCATGCCCTTTCACAACTGGTTGCTGGCCAAAAATATTACTTCAGATTCCTAGAAATAATAGACTGTTAATTGGGCCTGTAGTGGAGGAGGTCAAGGAAACGAGATTGTGCACAGTAGCAGGAAGAAGTGGACTATGCAAAAATATTTTTTTAGGTCGATTTTCAACCATATTAAGACTCAAATGGGCATGGTGAACAAGGCATTTTATTATGACAGGTGAGTCTTGAAGCATAGGCTCTTAGTAGGCAGAATTAATACAAGAGGAAGATCATTGTATTTCTCATTGTAAAATCATGAATGTCCAAAACACTATTTAATACAATGATTTCTAAGATAATTACATCTATAGTAATTTAAATGGTGATGAATCGATATTGGCATAAAAAATAACAATAAAGGAAAGGGAATAATTCCCAAGCCACTAGTCATGCTCAATTAGCCTCTATTGGGTCTTCTGCATCGATGTGCTATGGGAAACTATCAACATCACGTTTTAGGAATGTGAAGATAGTTGACTCCTAGTTCAAATCTAACCATTGATTTAACATTTCCAGCAGAAGAAATAAGAAAAGATTGATGCCACTTCTTGTTTTCACTGAAAGAATGCTTGCTAGGCCTAGAATATGTTAGGAATCTTGTTGTTCCCAAAAATCCAATTTCAACCTCCTTAATGTATTCAAACTAGTTTTTTGTAGGTAAGAAACATCAAAATTTAGGGCCTAATAGGGATATAAAGAGAAGAAAAGGAAAGTTGAGGATGGTGGGACCCTCAACATGCTATAAAATTTGAAGCACAAAAAAGTTATGTTGTTTTCATTTTATGTGCTCTTATGAAGATGTGGCTCCTATAATCGATGCCCTAGGGTACCCTGTAATTTCAAATACCTTGGGCACCCCATTTCTTCCAGTGACATCCCCAGTGAAGTCCCTAAGCACTAGGGGTGTCCACAATCCATGGAATTTTTTAATATGAAGTTAAATTTTCTAATTTACAAGTGTTGGATTGGACTATTACTAAAAATTTGCATCATATTCGCATTGGAATTTTTTATATTAATGAAAAATATCTCTTTTTATGAAATTTAGTGTATTGTTTTATGCTTTTATTTCCCACAGTAACTCCTAAGATTTTCTATAGTTTGAGTCTATTCTTTGGCCTTGCGAAGTCATTCTCCAAGGGTCTGGTAACATTCCAACTCTAGCTTACACCCATTTTCAACAATGAATATGCAATGGTGCTTTCGTAGAGTGACTTTTGAGAGACCAACACACATTATTCCACGAAATTGGAACTACAAACCTTTTATGGGGAACCTGAATTGGCATGTCTTCCTATTAGTGCTTTTGTTGTGAAAGCAAGATTGGCACCAAAATAGCACCTGATGTTTTCTCCCTATAGACAAAATATTTGAATGTTGTGATCAGTTATGTTGATTCAGATGCTAATTTAAGATTCAGAGATAACAATATGTATAATGATTATGTGATTGGGATATAAGGAAAATAATAATTTTTAATATGAAGAGGAAGAAGACAGTAACCATGATTCATTTGTAAAATTTGTACAAATGATGCTATAGAATATTTCTAAGAGAGCAAGGAAAGCTACCAGATGAATATTACCTTCTGCAATATCACCAAAATTGGTTCGTACCCACTATTTTTACTCTGAAGGGTTTAATGTATCTGATAGCTAGTGTAAGGCCTTATATCTATTTGTTGGCATAGAAAAAATATGATTCTGTTTACGTCATTACTCATCCTACAGGCTTTATATCTTACATTCCAAATATGTTTCTTGCAAGAAAATGACATTTCAAAATAGTAGTAAATATGGTTTAGCAAATTTATCCATCAACAGGGCACACATAAGAAAATTGTAAAATAACAAACTGGACATTATGAAACTAGCAAGGTAGACATAATTCAGAGTTTATAATATCCCAAAAATTTGAGATTCCAAAAGTGCCTCTAATTGCACCAACAGAAGTAAGACGCACTCTATAACCAAGATGGAAGAGATGTTAGCATGATGTTATCAAGTCATTGAGGTCTGTAATGTAAAACAAAACCCTTTTAAGCACACAGAGATTCACACCTTAGTATTTTTATTCTGATCCTTCTTGGTGTTCAAGAGACCTGATTTTAAGGTGCATATATGCTAGTTAATAGGAGGTTTTTATGTACCTCCAAAACAAAAATTCGGTTTTCATTGATAATAATTTTTTCATTTTATACAGAGCTATATGCTAAGCATGGAATTTCTTGGACGAGTAAATGTATAGGGCGAGCAGAGGTGCTCGTTTCCCTCTCACCCACACAGCACCTACCCTGAACCATGATGGGGTTTCAACAGCACAAATGGAATGGCATGTTGATGGCAAGGTAGAGAGAGGAGGACCATGTGGCAAGGTTTAGGTATGAACCCAAGTGTCTTAGGGAAATGCATAGTTTCATGTGGTGTAGAAGGAAATGCCAGTTACAGTTTGCGGTAGACTCTTGTTAGTTCCCAACCCTTTCCACTCTTGTTGGTCCCTAGTGCTGCTATTAGGAGGGTTCCTCATGGCAGGTGAAGAAGGCTTTCAGGAAAAGGTCTATGTCATGCTACTATCCGAGTTGTGATGCATGTTTACCCCGCTGCAACACTCTGCATGACTGTAGTTGTATGCTAGGTTATTGACTATTGGAAGGTTTGTTTTTTTCTTTTAGGTGCAACAGCCCCATGCAGCATAGTGGGTAAATGTTTTATTATTTTTCTAGCAATCAAGCCTATGGGAGCTCTATGGTCCCCAGCATAAACCTGTAGTGGTTTAGATGAATTGTGTGTTTTTCTGGTGGCAGAATCTGATTTTAAAAGAACTGAATGGAACCAATGCGACATTGGTTCAGTAGAAATATTAAAAAATCCAAGCCATCTCCCAAAGTTCCATTCCCACTGTGATCTTCCCCATGGGTATGGGCAGATTGGCACCAAAACAAACCCTGTTGTTTTCTGCCAATAGACAAAATATTTGAATGTTGTGATCAGTTATGTTGATTGAGATGCTAATTTGAGATTTAAAGATAACAATATGTATAGTGATTATGTGATTGGGATAATTAGGAAAATGATATTTTTGAAGATGAAGAGGACCTTGATGAAGAGGAAGAATACAGTAGCCATGATTCGTTTGTACAATTTGTACAAACAATGCTAAATAAGATTTCTAGGAGAGAAAGGAAAGCTTCCAGATGAATATTGCCTTCTGCAATATCACCACAATTAGTTCATACCCACTATTTTTACTTTGAAGGGTTTAATGTATCTGACAGCTAGTGTAAAGCCTTATATCTATTGGTTGGCATAGAAAAAATATGATTTTTTTATGTCATTACTCATCTTGCAGGCTTTATATCTTACATTCCAAAAATATTTCTTGCAATAAAATGGCATTTCAAAAAAAGTAGTAAAGATGGTTAAGCAAAATCAAAACCTGGCCTTGATACTAACAAACTAATATTGGTTTGTAGAGGGAAACTCCTAAGTATCCTTCGCACTAGTAGTAGCCTATGCACTGAAATGGATGCAGAGACCAGGGGGGAGGGGAAGTGGAAATGAAAATTTTAGAAAATTTGAATGTTTTGTGAATATATTTATCAGGATTGCTCTAGAAAATCAAAAGGTGGTACATGGATATGTGTTCTTTGGAAATATATATATATATATATATATATATATTTGTCAAAAAATTTTGGTTGAAACATGGCCAATTTTCACTAGATGCATTCACTAAATATTGAAATGCTAACAAATTGTGCTTGAAATGGCCCTGCAATGTTAAAACACCACTTCCAGATTCCAATATGGCCCCAAAATGTTTTAGGGTTGTAATCCCATATTCTTGGTGTATCATCTCTATTTCAGTATCTGAATGCTAAGATGCATTTCAAGAACCTCTGTCAGAAATTTCTGGCAACTTAGGCACTAATAGCACAACAGATTGAAAAATGCAATTCAACATCTAGTTCTAACTTATAGTTATAAATATTTGAAGAGGTATACATTCTCAGGTTTAAAGCCAAACTTCCAATGTGCATCAGCTACAGAGTAAATATAAACACATATCTTTACTGTCTCGAATTTTTCTTTCTGGATCTTTGTCTATTACAATTCGACTACGCAGTCTCCAAGGTGAAATCTTTTGCTGACCCATTAATTTTTCATTATTTTGGGGCTTTGGAGGCATCTTTCTTTTTCTCTTGAAAGTAAGGATCTCATTTACTTTCTTTGGCTTTGTGCCCATTTGATAAATTTTTCCCGAGTGTGTGTGACAAGCTAAATCCAGTGGTCTGCTAGCAAATGACTATTTTGTGTGCCCTATTTATCCTCATCCATTTTCATCAAATAAGAGTATTAATGATTTTGTGTCCCCTACTTAACCTTTCTGGAATTAATTTAGTAGTATTTATTACCATAAAGGGATCTTCAGGAGCACAATATTTTTATAGCTTGGAAAATCAATGTCTTAGGAACCTAATTACATATGCTCTGTCTCATAGCTTTAACATCCATCCTTTGCAGAAAGAATGTTACACCAGCATGCCTGTGAAGCCAAATGCAGACTCAAATATGCAACTGCAAGCTAATATTAGTGATGACCTCAGATTAAATATATTTGTATCATCCTTTGCAGAAAGAATGTTACACCAGCATGTATGTGAAGCCAAATGCAGAATCAAAGATACAACTGCAAGCTAACCTTAGTGATGACCTCACACAAAATTTATGTGCTGCACTTCTCAACATCACCGCAACTCTGCTAGGGTAGTCCTAATTCTCCACACCCTTTCTATTTCTACAAATCACTTAGTTGTAAATATTTTACAAAGGTTCAAGAGAAAATTGTAAAAATGACCTCTCACCCCCTATTAGGACTTTCTAAAAAATTGTAGCATCTGGACCAAAATACATATCCCCCAACAAATGGGTGAAAAACAAACTGAATTCATGGGATTTAATATAAATATTGGTAAGCGATTGTAAAGTGAAGCATTTGCAGATACTCTTGTATAACAAACATTCCTGATAGTTGGATCAACCAATTGCATATTGGGTGCTTTGAGATTCAAATATATTTAGTGTGAGGACCTCAAGTCCGAACCCCTTTTTCATTCCAAATCAGAACTTAAATAAAAATTACATGATCCTTTATATTCGTGTTTTGTTTGAAATCAAATCAAATAAAAAATCATAAGAGATAAAACTAACCAATTTAAATGTTTTAAATTAGGCCTTTGGAAGGATAAAATTTTTTATTCTTTGAAAGCATAATCTACTTGGAAAATAATTTCCTTTCATAAGTTCCTCTACAATGGAGGTTATTGATATTATTTTCCGGCACTAGCTAAATACATATATACAATGTGATAATTTCTGCTATATTATTAGTTTCCTCTTCTAGGCCCCATGCAAATTCCATAATCACAAATCCTAACCCAACCTTTAGCTATACCCTAACCCAATATATACCGTTATTTCCCTATCATTACAATTATGCTTCTATTAAATCACAAAATATACTCAGTCAAGCAACAACCAAACATTTACATCATAGATTCTGACTACACCATCTTGATTTGTCAAATTATTACCTATGGTATTAAGTTATCTGAAAATACAAAAGAAATGGATATTAGAAATGGGCCTCTGGAAGGATAAACAAATTTATTCTTTGAAATCATAATCTACCTATTATTACAATTTTTTTAAATTCAGACTATTAAATTTTGAAAATGATCCTCTGTTTAGATTAAGGTGCATGCAATCATGCACAACGAAAGCCTATCACGATAAGTAAAATTGTTAAATTTTGTGAAGGTTTTCATAAGTCTTTCTCATCTCTATGACACAAATCAAAAATACCAAGTAGTAGTTTATAATGAGGGTCTATTGGTAGTGTCATATGGCTGCAATGTTAGTGAGGCAAACATGGGTACAATTACCCATCAAATCTTATAACCAGGGGAGAAAAGTAGTTTTATTTTTGTTGATAGATTTTCTTACCATATGGGATGTCGATATATTCTCTTTATTTGAGGCCTGTTAGGTTTGTACGATTTTGTTATAAGTGTTTGATATCCTGTCATCAATACCCATCCCCAGTTTCTTTCTTGGAGACCTGTTAGTTTCCCATGCTCAAAGAAAAATCTAGGTAAAGTCATGCTTTGGCTGATTTGGTCATCAATGGTCTGAGCCTTTTTTATCCTCTCATCAATCCCTAGACAGACCTGGATGACAATGATCTTTCAAAATGGCTTCTGGAATATGGGATGAAGGGCTAGACTTGAGTTTTATATAATAAAATATGGGGATTAATAACAATACCATACTAGAATTTATGTAAGGGTACAGAACTCAACAAAGTAAAATCTTTCAGGTGTGTATTGAGGAATAAGTAATATTGTTTTCTAGGCATGTTTCATATTATATCATTTGAGATTTACAAAGTTGCAACTAAGCCCATAGAGATGCTAACAATTTATCATCAATCAACATTTCCAGAGAAGGGAAAGAGGTTTCACAGCCTGAAACTCCTCCGTAGATGATAGCTATTGCTTCTTCAAATAGAGAATCGTCGATTATATGGAGCATGGGAGCAGAGTAGTTTTCGGTTCTATTTTAATTTTTTTCACTACAAAATGTGTACAATATTATCAACGATTTAACTTTGCAGTAAACAAATCTTATTTCTGGGAAAAAATGGGGCCGAATCCGGCCAAAATTTCATGGTGGTTTGATTTATATATTATATGAATTCTATTTTATATCCTAAATGGAATGCCCCTATATGTTTTCTCCTTTCTTTCGGTTGTATTTTAATTTTTTTCTTCAGGCAACATTACTAGAGAATGCAAAGAGTTTAAGGTTTCACAACCTGAAACTCCTCCAGAGATGATAACTATTGCTTCTTCAAATAGAGAATCGTTGATGATATGGATCAGGGGAGCAGAGTATTTTTCGGTTTTATTATAATTTTTTTCACTACAAAATGTGTACAAGATTATCGACGATTTAAATTTGCAGTAAACAAACCTTATTACTGGAAAAAAAAAGGGGTTGAATTCGACCAAAATTTCAGGGTGGTTTGAGTTTTGTATGATATGAATTCCATTTTATATCATAAATGGAATGCTCAGAAATTGATACCCACTGCATAATGATACCCATTCATCAAACATAATGCCAAATGAAATTTGAGTCTAATTATTCTGATTTTGGTTGTGCAAAATTGTAATGTGGAAGTTAAAAAAAAAAATGGAAACTAATCAATAGCTAGAATATTGCATTTCGCTCCAAAATCCAAGCCCTGCACATTCGAAATATAATGAGTTACAAAACAAAATTTTCCCAGATTTCTTGAACGACTACGACCTGTCAAATGCTAGAAGGAAATTTGTGCCCAGTGAAGAGGGAGATTTATGTTGCTGGAAAATCAATGGCACTATATCAGTTGAGCATATCTTAAAATTTTTTACTTTCAGATTGATTCCAATTGGATATCTTTTCATGGAAGCGATGGATTGAAAATTGATGTTGAGGCGGTGGAAGAGGCAAAAGGGGATAACCCAAACATCCAAAAGATCCACGAGTAGCATGACAACATAAGAGTGTTATTTCAGGGTTAAAATTGTAGAGAGGGTTATAACCTATTTAAATAGAGGCTTAGTTATGTGTTAAGGAGGAGGATTCAAATCTATAAGAGAGGGGACTACAAGTTTTTTATTTATTTTCTGTACTATGGTAAGGGATAATAACTTTGCAGAAAATCACTGCATCTTATGGCAAGGATTTTAGGGAAATATGTATTTAGTTTGCACTAATGCAATAAGTCCAAATTTCTCTTGATCTATGTTATGTAATCTTGAGTTTTAAGATCAAATTTGTATTTCATAATTGGTGTCTGGTCATTACGTACCTCTGGGTAGACACAGCGGCTGAGTTTTAGGTAGCCACAACAACAAAGTTTTATGTTGTTCCGTTCGTGCTCTAGAGTTTCAGGTTGTTCCGTTCATGCGGAAGGAGTCGCAAACAGAAAACAGAGGATGGATTGTTGAAGAGAAATTTGAAAATAAATTTGCGCGTTGGGGAACTGTGGTGAGGTTGGCAGCTTAGTTAAAGCATGCATGCATCTATCTAGGTAGACAGGGTAACCGAGATGGCGAGCTGGAGGAGTAACGGAGTCGGGACGTTGCGCTGACCAGGAGGAAAACGACGGAGGGGCCCACATTTCTCTGATGAAAAAATAATGTGCTTTTAATGTGATCAGAATCTCTGAAAAGGCACATTATAGCCTACTCTCTCTATATATATATTGATACTATTAGTAATATAACTCAACTCCAATTCTTCTAATTAAAAAATAAATAAATCATAAATTATTTTAAAATAAAATAACTAACTCGAGTACATGAACAAATTAAACATTTATTATGCGGAGTTAAACAATAATCTCATGATTAATTAAAGAGCAACCACGATAATTTGGTCTTCTTCCATCCGGTCCAACAAAAATAATGAGAATGAATTATTTTTATAATTGATGATTAGAATGATTGAATTGATCCGTTTACATGGTTGTGATTTTGAAATCATTAAAAAAGAGGCTTCAAAATGTCCCATATAATAACAAAAATGAAATTTTATGATTTTAATTATGTTCTTCCTATCCATACAATGTCATCATAGTGGTTTGACG